>PVKE010001076.1:0-110579 GCA_004027555.1 Craseonycteris thonglongyai
AGTGGGTTAAGCGCTCGCTTTGCAGCTCTGGAGCCCAAGGATCGAATCCTGGCCAGGGCCCAAGCAGATTCATATGCTGAGCTGGGGTGTGCCCCCAGTTCAGTTCTTGCCGGGACCTATGTGGGAGGCTCCCGGCCCAGTTCCTGCCCTGCGCAGCCCTGTGCCCACCTGTGGAGTGAAACTATATGGAAAACTAATGTCAACTATGGAGACTGCTCTGGGCCCTCCCCCTTCTCTCTGTCTCTCTCTGTCAAAAACAATAAAAATAAATCTTAAAAACAAAAAAAAGAAACTGTAGGCCTGCCAGAGCCGACTCTCACTCATTCACTGCATCTTTCCTCCGACCTCTTTATCTCACTCTTTCCGCACACGCTGTTTCTCTTAAGGCTGCAAACAGACACACTTGTTCACCTAAACCCGAGAGCTTAGCAGAAAACAAGTCCATGCTTGCGGGGAGTGTAGGGAGGCTGTTTTCTCCTCTGCCAGATGGTTTCCAACTCCCTTGCAGTTCCAGAACAGCCTAAAGCCCAGGGTGGACAGCCTGCCTACTGGGAGTAGCATCTGTGTTTCCAGAAAGGTTCTCTTCTGCTCTCAGACACCTCTGACCCTTTCTACCCAGGCTGAAGAGTGTGCCCTGGGGACCCTGGCCTTGAGTTGAAGCAATAATCCTCCTTAAAATGCCAACCCCGCTGGGGCAATGCAACTCCTCGGCCTTTGTCCTTGAGGGAGGGTGAGTATCTGAACCTGGGTGAGCAGCAGATCCTTGGAATTCTGGGGGCAAATGCAGGGGCATCGATCGCTGAGCACAGGGCTCATTAGTAGCAGTTTTGAAACTGACTGAGGTCCCCTAGAGAGGTCGTGTCCATGCAGAGAGGTTCTGAGTCCCCTCCTAACCCTCCCCTTGCTCTGCTCCAGCTTCCGAGAGCTCCAGATTAGTTTCTTCTGGACTCTCTTCCTACAAAACGGTAGGCAGTGACTGTTTGTCACCTCCGTATTCTCAGGGCCTAGCATAGTGTCTCCAACTCAGTAGGCCCTTAAGGACGGTTGGCAGAATGAGCGAATGAATAAATGAATGGCATGTTGGGCAGGACTTCCTGTATCAAGCCTGACAATGTTTAATAAGCTCCCAGCATGCTCATCAAGCCCGGCCACCTGGAGCAGACACTGGCTGTCCTCTTCATCCAAACTTGCAGGGACTTCTGAATGGGTCTTTGCACAACAACAAGGGGGAGGGGGGCAGGGCCGGGGACAGGGGGGTTCGCATCCTTGGGGGGCTGTGCCAGGGCAGCTGCTTCCCCACCCTGCTCCCTCCTGGGTTGAGTTTCTGCCCCCCCCCCCCCAAAAAAAAAATCCCCAAAACCTTTCCATCTGGCTCAGAGCCGGAGGGGGGTGGGGGTGGGGGGCTCTAAGCCACACTCAGAATTTCCATGACAGTAACTAGCCCAAATGAAGCGTCTCTTCCAACCCTGCCGTGTCTGGCAGCCTTTTTGTTCGCCCCAGTTCGAAGCAGGCCTGTGGAAGGTCAACGACTCCTTTAAAAATAAGGAAAACATGGACAAGCGCCCAGTTCCTAACCCGCTGACAGTGCAGTTTGTGGAGGCGGCCCACAGCTCCCCGCGGCAGCCTTCCCAGCGAGTCCTCCCAGAGGTCCGCCATCTATTATGCTGCAGTTGACTGCTGCATTCAAATGTAAAAACAGATCCTTGGATCAACACCCTATAAAAAAGCCAAGAAAAATGTGTCAGTGTGCTTTCCTGGCTGCAGCCCTGGGAGCAGCAGTGCTTTGCAAGCCTCAGCCCGGTACCTGTGTGGTTTTCATGGTAACTTGACTCGTTCAGAATCCCAGGAAGAGGTGGCGGTTTGAGGTATGAGCAGCCTCCTTGTGCGAATGAGGAGCGAAAGGTGCCACAGGGACGAGTCACCAAATTATTTTCACGGAGTCAGGGCTCTGAGGGGGAGACACCCTGTGGTCTTGCAATTCAACCAGCTCCCTCCCACTTCCAGTCTGGGCTAAACCCTTCTGGAAGATGGCACTTGAAAATCTCAGCTCCCCAGTGAAAATACAGCCGCCTTCTTCAAATAAAACAAGCGGGCTGCCCAGAGATCCCGGCAAAGACCAAATAAAAACTGCATCTTGCCTCCCTTGATGTGGGCTTGCCAACAGTGCCTAAAATCCACATGCAAAACAAATGTCCATGGAGTGGGATATCTGAAGGTTTGGAAAAATGACACCCTGATCCTTCTTCCATCAGCCTGTCACCTTTCTCCCCTCCTGTGTGTCCCTCTCCTCCACAAGAATGCCTTCAGGCAGCCAGGAGTGTGAAGTGTCAGGAATAGTTGCACGGCCAGTTTGAGTGTATTTGCTGGACTGTAACGATTGCTGGTGTCACACGGGTGTTGGCCCAGGGGTGCTCCTGATTCCGACCCCAGAGAACACCCAAATCGCTGTTCCCAGTCTATTGGCTTTGTTTGCTCACCTATTGGCAATTACCTTGCTGAGATCATTGTTTCTCTCGTCTGTATTTTGAGCTCAGTATGAACCTTGCCGCAGCATGACTGTCTCAGACCCAGTCTTTGCTTTTTCAGAGTGTAGCAAGCCTGGCTCTGCTGAGTGTGTGGAAGCCACTTTCACTGTGCAAAAAGACTTGTTTTCTGTGTGCTTTGGCCAATATACGTGGAGACTTTGCTTGTTTTGTCTGTGAGCTCATAGGCTGGTAGGTGTATGTTTATCTGGATAAACAGAGTAGACTCTCAGTTAACGGGCACTCAAGCAACTGGCAAAAAAAAAAAAAAAATCAAAGAAATAGTACTACACTTATCTGGCATGGGTGCCTGTTAGCTGAGAGTCTATTGTACTCACACGTAGTGCATGTGCACACATGCATATACTTCTCCCTAGTTGAACTGTGATCTACAACCTTAAGTATGAATTCTGTTCTTGGTCTAAAATCTGGATTCATTCACCTATGCACCCTTGGGCTGTGGTCAGGTATCAGCACCTATATTATATTCCATTCCCTGTGTCTAGCTGGAATATGGTAGACACTCAGTGCCCATTGGATGAATAAAGAGACAAACGGGCAAAAAGTCTCCAGATTGATATTCATGCTGCGAGAAAATGTCAGAAGAAAAAAGATACCACAGACATGCTACTTTCTGTCTCATCTGCTCACATTGACTTTGGGAAATTAGGGGCAAGGCAGCTTCTGCCGTGAGCTAGAGTGTACCTGCTCCAGGTCAGCCAGATCAATGTCCTTCTTGTCATTTAGATTCCTGTTCAACTGTCCCTTCTCAGGCAATCTTTCCTGACTCCATTGTCTAAAGAAGCATCCCTCCTGCCCATTTCACCACTTTCTCTCCCATTACCCTGCTTGATGATCCATCTAGCCCTTTCCCCATCTAAAATGATTTATCTTTGCTCATGTATTGCTTGCATTTGTTTGTTTAAAACAAACAAAAAAACGATGTCGGGTCTCTCTTTTTTCTTTGGTGTCTTTGGTGCTCGGATCGGTGTCTGACGAGAAATAGTTCTTCAGTAACGATTTATTCCATGGTGACATATAGGATCCTCCACTGTCTGGTCCCAGAAGCCAGCAGGGTGCTGTTAAGGGGAAGCAGGTCTAAAGTGGAGAGCTCAGCATCTCTTGAGTTCCTCCTTTCCCCTCCCCTGCTTCTCTTGGAGGGTGGCATGCTCTCCATCCTGGCCAAGCCCTGGTGCTGATCCCCAGTGCCCTCCCTTGCTTTCTGGTGTCCACTGCTCATTCCTGGTGATGTGGGTTGGGACTTGAGTGCCACTGGTCTGTGGACACCGCTGCTCCCAGCAGGGTCACTGCTGAGCTGCTCCTTCCCGCCCCGGCTGCTCAGTGTCCCTAAGCTGTCAGCCCTTTCCCTCCCCCGTGGGCATGTGTGGAAATGGCGCTCTCATGCTGGATAGTTTACTGCTCCTCAAATCGGCCTCAGACGCTGCTCTCCCGCTCATTCCACGTCTTCCTGCCATCTGTCTCCTTGAACTGTTTTCCCACTTCAGTGTCTACAAAGGCCTCTGGTTGTGACCTCTGGTGTCTTTCCTGGATCACAGTGAGGACTCTCCCTCTGGCTGCAACGTGGTCAGCTGACTTGGGTTAGATGGCCGGGGCCTTCCAGCCGGCCTGCCGATCTCCCCCTCCTGTGGGTAACTGTGGGTACCACCCCCTGCCTCTTCGAGGTTTTCTTCAATTCCCTTGGTCACCACAGTGCTTGCCTCGCCTTCAACACTCCACATTGGCTCTCCGATGCCCACTATTACTTACCATCATTTTAGTGGGCACCAGGGTGGGTCCTTTATGTTGTTATGAAATGATCATGACAATACATGCCATTTATGGGGCAGGTTTTATGGTGAAAACGCACTTTATGAGATCTTGTTGAATTATCTCAAGAGATTTTTGAGTTATGTGTCAATGTGTTCGTTTGCTAGAGCTGCCGTAAGGAAAAAGATCAGACACTGCGTGGAACACCAGGAATTGACTTCTCCCTGTCCCGGAGGCTGGGAAGTCCCGATCAAGGCCAAGTAGGTCTCACTCTGCGTCCTCTTCTCCTGGACTGTGGGCAGTCGCCGTCGCTGGGTCCTCATATGGCGAGAGAAAGGGGCGGGGGCTCTGGTGTCTCTTCTCATAAGGACACTAATATTAAACTAATATTATTGGATTAAGGTCCCACCTCAGACCGCATTTAACCTTAATTACTTCCTTACTGTGAAATACAGTCACACTGAGGGTTTGGGCTTCAATATAACTTTGAGGGGGACACATATTAATGCATTTAGTCCATAAAAGTCAATAAGCTAATTTTAGGCTTAGATTATACAAGGTGTGATCAAAAGATATGGTGACCCCAATAAATTTAACCAAAAAAAAAAAATAAATAAATAAAATAATAAGAAAAAAAAAAGATACGGTGAATGTTTAAAACATTTTTATTACAAAGGCACACTGCCATTAAACTCCCTCAAAATACTCCCCCTCTCTTTAAGCAATGTGTCTTTTATTGTAATCTTAAACACTCATTGTATTTTTTTAATCACACCTGAATTGATTCAGCTCACACATGGCTTCTGGTATGGCGATTTCTGTCGAATAAAAATATTATGGTGTGTCCTCATCTACCTTGTTCACCGGATCTGGCACTGTGTGACTTCTGGCTCTTCCTCAAAGTCAAAGTGACTATGAGAGGTAAAGGTTTTGAATCAATTCAGGACATCAAGGCAGCCACGACAGCACAAGTAAGGATACTCAAAAAGGAGAACTTTCAGATCTGCTTCAGAAAGTGGCAAGAAAGATGGGATAAGTGTGTTTGAAGTGAGGGGGGCATTTTGAGGAAGATTAATAGCAGTGTGTCTTTTACTGTAATACTATTTTTTGTAAATTACACATTCACCGCATCTTTTGATCACACCTTGTGCAACTAGTAAATGGTAGAGTTAGGATTTGCACTCAGGTCTGCCTGGCATCAGAGCTAGTCTAATCACCATCCTACACCATCATTCTATATGATGCCTTTACCTCTTTTTTACTTGGCAGCTCCTATACTTGCTCTGGAATTAGACAGCCCTGAATTCAAATCTCCACTATTCAACTCTGGCTCTACAAACTTGGGTGGATAATTTCCCTCCTAATCCAGGATGTAGCATGGAAAATTTAAGGGTAAACTTGGCCTTTCCTTTGCATTCAAGTCTCATCTCTGCCTACACATTGTTTCCCCTGTAAGGTTAATAATGATAACCGTCCCTGCTGTTCTCAGCAATGATTGTTGCTTTTTTGTTACTACCATGCACTCTTCTCCTCTAACTACTAAAATATACTGAGCCTTTGCTGTGTGCCAGTCACTGTGTCAGATAACTTCACTTCCAATATTTCTATTGAGTTTCTACAACCTTGTAAGATAGACATTGGTAACAGATTCACAGAGAAGCTAAACAAACTGTGGAAGAGCAACAGCTAGAGAGTGACCTAGTTAGGACTGAATGCACATCTACCTCATTCTAATGCCTGCTCTCTTTCCCTTGGCATGATTTAATTGGGAGGGGGGAGTTGTACTGATAGAATTGCTTCCACTCCACTCTTCTCTACATGTGACTTTCCCACTAGCACACTATCATCAAGTAGCAAAGGCAACCTAAAATGTATTTAAGAATATAAAAGAAATTGAAGTTGTA
Organism: Craseonycteris thonglongyai; assembly: GCA_004027555.1. Taxonomy (NCBI): domain Eukaryota; kingdom Metazoa; phylum Chordata; class Mammalia; order Chiroptera; family Craseonycteridae; genus Craseonycteris; species Craseonycteris thonglongyai. The sequence goes on from PVKE010001076.1 coordinate 6,194, forward strand.
TTCTTCCTGAAAAATCTGAAGACCTACAGTGGGTTAGTGTTGAGTAGCAAGGCCTTGGTCTTTGTTTGATGATGTCATGTGTGTATGAAGTCAGACACCAGAAGAGGTCAGAGAGGGAGACTATGTTTTCAGTTGACAGTGGTGACACCCTCGCTTCTGATTGTTCTGCATGAGCTTTCTGCTGGGGGGTGAGAAGATAAAATTCTATTCTGGACTATTTCAGAATACAGGAAAATAATGACCATCCATCGTCAGGATCCTGGAAGCATTTAGAGCCATTTGAAATGATGTTGTGGAGGCAGGAGAGCCATTTGTAGTGCCATGTGTGCTCTTTGGCTTCTTCACCATTCCTCTCTGCAAGGTCCAGGGGTGCTGTGTGCAATGCAGAAGCCTGCGCTTAGGTGCTCACATCCTAGAGGGGACCCCCAAAACCCCAGAATTTATCTATTAAAAATTGTGTTTATTCTTACATGTTTAAACATTAGTCTCCTTCCAAGTAGTCTGTTTGATGCAATCCACCCACCTATTGAGATGCTTTTTCCACTGCTCAAAACCGTTTTTGAACTCTTCGATTTTGATGGCTTTTAGTGCTTCTGCCATTTTTTGTTGCACATCTTCCACATCAGCAGAACATTTTCCTTTGAGGACTTTTTTCATCCAGGGATACAAAGGAAGTTACTTGGGGCCATATCGGGTGAATAGGGAGGGTGGGGCATAAGAGTCATGCTGTTTTTGGTAAAAAACTGCTGAACACTCAGCATGGAGTGGGCAGGTGCGTTGTCATGGTGGAAGAACCAGTCATCTGTTTGCCACAGTTTGGGACATTTCTCCCACAAATCATGATGCAACCTTCTTAAAACTTCTAGATAAGTTGACCATTTGACCTAGAGGAACAAATTCTGAATGCACAATCCCTCTCACATCAAAGAAAGATAACTGTGGGTTTTTTGGGTCCCCTCTCATATGCTTCTTGGGTCACTTGCTTCCTCTGAAAGAGGTTGAGTTTTCTTCAGTGTTTTTCATAAAGTGAGTGATAGTAAAGTGGAACTGTGTTTTGTTTCCCATGCCGCAGTCCTCATTGATTTTGCATTATTTTCCACTTGTGAATGGAGATCTTAATGCCTTTCAGTGAAGAGGTATTTTTTTGATTTGAGAAAATGTTGTGATTTTTTATATCATGAGGGTGGGAGGAGGCTGTGAGGCTGGAGAAGAGGCATCCCTTCTTATTAAAATTGTCTGGGAGGCATCTAAAATTAGTATACACCTTCCCTTTCTCTTCATTTGAGAATCACTGCATCCACTGTGATTTGATACAATGCGATACAATGTGTTAGGAATGTTTGGGGAAAACCATTAGATATGTTGAGATGGAGGAAAAAATGAAAATATATTGGTCTCGCTTTTACATTCCTTGGGGTAGCCTGGGCCAAAGGCTGGAATACAGTTGTCATTAAATAAATATTTGTTAAATAGATATGTAGAGATCAAGAAAGATCTTAGAAAGTTCCAGTATCTCATTGCATGCTTCAGTAAGTTCCTGTGGACTGGGTCTTGGTACTGTGACTTGCTGGTGAAAGTAAAAGCTAACAGATGCTATTCAGGACAGGCTTAATGCGATTCAGGCTTCCCCTGGGATGTGGGTGACAAAATACAGCATAATGTTGATGAGCAAGTTCAGTCTGGCACCTGGTAGACTACAGACTTCGGGAGCCTGCAGACATAACTTCTTGGCATGGCCCCTGATGTGCTCAAGCTGAGCAGAGGTAAGAGTAAGCTTATGTTGGGAATTTTTGTGGACAGTGGCATGGCCAAGAGGAAGAATCTGCAAGAGAGAAGGAGCACTATGGATACTGAGGCTGGCAGGCTGGGTGTGGGCACCTGAGATGTCCTATGGACATTTTTGTGAACAAGGAGGATCAGTAGGGGGGTGTCACTGTCATGCAGATATAAAAACAGCAGATACTCTAGTTACATAAAAAAGTAGGTCATGCCAAGTGACACTTAATGGCTAGTGTTTCAATCCAGACATGTTTGCCATAAAACTTTTGTGCTTTGACGCATCCCAACCATTGTACTACCTGGGTCCAGAGTTGCTGTTGGCCTCACTCCATGCACTGAAGTCTGATTGGCTATGGCAGCTGGGCTCCTCCCTCCATATTGCTTCTAGATGATTTCTTCCAGCATTCTCATTGAAAGGTTCTATTGGTCTCCCTCCTTAGATTATTTTTTTTCAAGATTCACCTGATGCTTCTCAGCCGTGTCCTCTGTGCTTGGCTGCTTTATACTTCACTCTTTTCCTTAGTTTAGCCTTCCCACCCAAACCACAGTCCTATCCCGGGGTTGCGCATATTTCAACCTGTTGAGACAAGGAAGGAGGGGAAAGAGAAGAAACTGACAGGAGGCTTTGCCACTAGCTCACATTCTGACAAAAGGACAAGTCACAATCTTCCTCAGCTTCCTTCCGTGTTGGAATCTGTGCCCTGAGGATCAGAACGGTGAATTATTGCACTGAGTTTTCATGAAAAAAAAAATGCCATTAAAAAGTCAGTAAAACCATTTTGAGATGTGGAGGTTGTGTCCGGGGCTAACAATCCATGCAGTTTTTCTGTCATATAGATACATATAAGGTGGACAGGTCTGGCAGGTCAAGGGTGGTATGAGGGGGTTCTATTGAGGATTGGAACGGATGCAGGTTACGTGAAGATCCCTGGGGTGTCCTGACTGGAAAGACAAAGGTTAAAGATCAAGCATCAATTGTGCAAACATCTACATCAGGTACCATGAGCAGATTTTGCAAAAGAGAGTATGGGCTTTAGATTCAGCAAGAGCAATGCTTAAGTCATGATTCAAACATTAGCTTTAGGCCAGTTGCCTTCTGTGAGTCTGTTTCCTTGTTGGTAAAGTGGGGATTAAATAGAATTTATCTCAAAGGGTTGCTGTGAGAATTCAAAGTGCTAACACACCTAAAGCCATCAACAGATAGTTATGAATCCATTATTGTTTGTTCTGTTGGCCTCTTTTCTTGTTCTGTCCTTTGTGGTTTATTCTGAATTTAAAAAAAAATTGTTTTTGAAAGAATCAAAATAAAAAATAAAAGACTAAACGCAGAAACTGAATCTTGGCAATATGCAAACTGTTCTATTTGAGTAAGTGGGGAAGTGATGGGAAAAACTGTCATCTCTGACCTTAAAAACACTCATACGTTAATGTTCTGTGATACTAACGAAGAACCTGGAGGATGTTGTGGTGCTTACAGATCACCACCCACACAGTAAAGGCTGAGCTTCTTTTGAAGCAAAGGAAACTAGAAATGAGGAACACAGGGTGCTGAAGTTGAAAAAGACACGGTAGTCTTATAGATGGAAGAAAACCGAGCCCGTAGGCAGGGAGTTACCTGTCCAGAGTTATCTACCTGGACGTAAGCTGCAGAGCCACGGCTTGAACCCCGAATCTCCTGACCCTCAGTTTACCCTAAGCTCATGTGTGACTGAAGATGTGTGGAGTAATAGGCATTTCTGCTGCCCTGGATTTCTCAGAGTTGTAATACAAAATTGCAATTTGAAAGTAATAGCCAGGCTGGTTGAATAAGGACATTTGAGTTCCTAAAAGTTTACATGAGTCGAATCTCCACCTGAAATGGACGAATCTTTACTCCATAGCTTGTTAGTGGGGCAGGATCAGCCACCTGACAGTGCCCAGTTGAAGAGTCTATAACTCCAGAAGGGCAGAGGGTAGGGCATGTTTCTCTCTCAGATCCAATCTCTCCCCTGCTACATTCAGCCTTGTAGGTAGACCTGCGTAAGCTTCATCAGCTCATACCCCTCCCTGTCCTCTGTCTTCTGGTTTGGTTTGATAACTAGTATGTTTTGGCAGATAATCGGTGGGGAGAAAGGGGAGTAAGGTTGTGGATCTGTGTTCTTCTGGCTTCTTCCCTGTTGGTCTCCAAGGGCTGGCCTCACCCTCTGAGGGCTCCTGTTAGGCAGCTTTCACCACGCAGCAGCCTTCTCTGGGTTCTGGGAGAAGGCCCCTCCTCTGTACCATCAGAACGTGGGTTAGTAAAGATTTCTAAGGCAGGAGCAGGGATACCGTATTATCTCTTAGTGGCTTCCTTAGACTGTCCACAGTTTTATGAATAGTCCTATATTAAAGTCTCCTCAATGACTCAGTTCGAGTGTCTTTCTTTTTCTCTTGATATAATGATATATTCATTCAACATTCAAATAATATGAGGCCTTTTCAATTTCATGAAAAATAACCACAATCTTTTAAAATTGAGCTTAAGAGAAACAGACAGTTAAAGAGGTAAGAATCAGTTTACCTTGGGAAACAGAAAGCCAATCAGCTGGAAAGTAAAAAAAAAAAATATCTTTAAGTTTTCAACAGAGGAGAAAACATCTTCTTCCCTGAGAAAGTATTTATTATTCATCTCTCATCCATTAGTATTTTCACTGAATTTTGTGGGCGTTCCAAGGTGAATCACACATGTATTCTGTTCTCAAGGACCTTTCTAGGCTGGTAGGGAATGAAACAGGCCGAGGAAAAACAATGAAGTTGCAAGGGCTACAGTTACAGACCTGACCTGCAGGGGATGATGGGATGCTACTATGACAGGGCAGGGTGGAGGGGATGGGAACACGGCGGGGCGGGGCGGGCGGGGGGGGGGGGAGTGAGGATCATATAAGCACTTTAGCTTGTTCACAGCATAGAGTACACTATAGAGGACGCGTTTTAGGGTGTCTGCTCAGCTCTCAACGGCTCTTCACTGTGTGTCCCCCTTTAGTTCACAGCACGTGGCTCCTGGCAGCCTCTTGTTCCACCTGCTGAGCCCAGCACTTACTGTGCAGATGTTGGGGTTAAACAGATTTCCCCACCAGGACACTATTGGCTGAATCCATGTTGAGTCATTCGGAGCCTCATCTCTGGGAAGACAGAACTTGGTCCAAGGGACATTTTGACTTTTAGTGTGAATGAACCTGAATATGTGAGCATGGGAGCTGTGGGCAGCCCTGCTTTCTGCCCTTAGGACTGGAGGAGGGAAGCAGTCTGCATAAATATGGAAGAATGAAGCACATACATAGAAAAAAGAATAAGGAACGAAGAGAGTCTAGTTAGCTCTCAGCCCTGGATCCAAAACCTTTCTAAGCTAGACTGACTCCTGCCCTGAGTGCTTAGAAGAATTTCTCTTGTCCACTTAAGTTAGTTTGCATTCCTTTTGTTACTTTAAACCAGAGAATCTTCATTAAACCATTCATGAAAGGGAACCGTAAGATTTAAGGTTGGAAAGTATGTTTGGGCCAGATAGAAATGAGCAGATATATGATCACACTTGGAAGTAAAACACAACACAACACAACACAAAAACCAAACCAAACCAAATGAAACAAAAAAACTGAGTTGGATTAGCACCAAGAGGGATTTAGGTACTTATGAAGTGCCTGCTCATCCTGAAGGCTTTTAGCCTTTGAAGTGGGTTAGCAACAAATGCAATGGTAAATCTTCCATGCAGAATATTAAGGACAGGATAGAGCTAGCTCAGTGATGATATAAAAATAGTCATGCCTGGAGCAATGGTGAGCTTTAGGGTTGGTTGGCTGAAATCTACAACCTCTAGAGGCTACATTCTGGACTAATAATATTGCACACACACACACACACACACACACACACACACACAAAGATCCTGAAGTCAGATTGGTATGGGTTTGAATGTTTTGGTTTCCCCAAATTTATAATGGGATAAAAATATGGTTCTGTGGCTATTAAATAGCATAACATAGGGTAAGCAATTACCACAAGATTGAGCATGTAACTAAACATTCAAAAAATGTTTGATTGTCCCTTTTTAAAAAAGATTTATTGTTTTGATAGAAGATGAGAGAGAAGGAAGAAAAAGAGTGTGTGTGTGTGTGAGAGAGAGAGAGAGAGAGAGAGAGAGAGAGAGAGAGGAGGGGGGAGGGCCTAGAGCACTCTCCATAGTTTACATCATTAGTTGTGAAATGGTTTTATTCCACTCAGGCGGATGTGGGACCATGTGGGGCAGGAACCCAATTGGGATCCTCTTTGCTTGGGAGGCGAGAACCTTCCCCACAAAACCATCCTGGTGGTTACCAGTTGCCCTACAGTTCAGCATATGGGTTTGCACAGGCCAAGGCTAGGATTCAATCCCCAGACCTCATGATTGCAAGGCAAGTAGTGCTCAACCACTGGGCTGTCTCGGCATCCCGGTCTTTTTCTTTTTTCTTTTTTTACATTGCTTGAAAGCCCTAATAAAACAATTGCTTCTTAAAAAACAAAACAAAACAAAAACAAACAAACAAACAAACACCTCTCACTCTTGTTGAACCCCAAGCACAGGTACTTCTTTTTTCTTTCTTATAGGATTTGTTGACACATAATAAGCATTTGTTTTATTTAAAAGTTAAATACATTCCCATAATTCAAGAGATCAAAATAGACCTTTTGAAAAATACAGTACCATTGGCATGCTTAGCTTGTGGAAACCTATTTTACATCAGAATACGGTACTTACATGTAGTGAGACCTGCCATTGAATCCTGTGGAGTTTTGCTTCCCTGTCAATTGCCTGACAACATCCCCCCAGGACTGGGCTTCTCTGTGTTGTGATATTTAGAGGAAGTACTGGTGGCACCTGGACATCTATGTGTCTTCTCGCGTAGATGACATTTCCTGGCATGTAGAATCCTTTCTCTGTTTCTCCTTTGAAACCCAGGCACAGCTTCTTTGTATTGAATGTTGATCGGAAGAGTCTCAGAAAGCATGAGGCTTCTCACTGGATTTTTCACTTCTTGGTATAGAATTTAGAGGGCTAGACAGTTAAAACCCCAGAGGGCTCTAGTTCCCTGGGAAGAAATAAAGAAGGACAACTCTGGTACTAAGGAAAGAAAAAGAAAAAAGGCAAAGGAGGAAAAATAATTTAGGAAGGAGAAGACCATGCCAAATGCCATGTGAATTTGTAATAATAACTGAGATAAATTGTAACTTTTCCAAGTTTTATCTCAGGTTGTTAGAATTTAAAGCTAAGAAAATGGGGCCCAGGAAGGGTACATAATTTGCCCAGGGGCATCTCACCATTTAATGTGGGACTCAAGCTAGAAACCGGGTGTTCTATACCCCAGTTCAAACGACCACCCTTTACACCTAAGGTTATTTGGGAATTGGAGATACTATGACAAAAGCAAAACAAACAAACAAACAAACAAACAAAAAAACCCTTAGCCAGCAGAATGGAACAAGGTTGTCTTTCCCCTGTCTTCTGATCAGTCTAGGCAGTATTCCCTGCTTGGAATTCAAGATTATGATGGTTTCAATGTCTTAACTGTGTCTATTCCCAGACACTACTGCTGGTAGCATTTGTCAGCAAAGTGTGATATCACTGCTGACAGTTCTGTTCCGGGTCAGAATGCCTGAAAACTGCACGGACTTCAAATTTCTGGTGGCGCCAAGAGACCTGGATGTGACTATCTTTGAAGTATTGTATCCACTGAGCGCAAACAGTGCTCATGCCTCCACAACGCCCCCTCTGTGAGAAAGTAGTCACATCTACCTGAGGCTGTAACTGGTTCCACGCACTCCCAATTCTCCAATCTGACTTATTAAAGGCTATCTAATTAGTGCCCTGAGCACCTATGCCAGTCTTTCTTCTCTCCACGGGACCCGAGAACAGAGAATTTGCACATTATATGGTCTAGTAGAAAAGATGTGTTGTAGCACGACATCCAATTTCACAGAACTGATGCTGTATCCGGGGTCAGCGTCCTTATCCATGTATGAAAGAGGTTAAACATTTGGGTAAGACATGGATCCTGTGCTAAGGAGATTACAATATCATAGGGAGAATGAGAAATGTCATGTTAGAAGGCAAAATGCTACAAAGTGGGGGTGACCAAGAGGTAGAAACTTTATCAGATTGGGAGAATTCCAAATGATTTTGGGAAGTATGGAGCACTAGGATGGCCTTTGAAGGATATTACAGGCTCAATGATGAGAAATGTGGAGGAAGGATGCTCCAGGTGGAGGAAAAAGAGTCAAGAGCAGAAGCAGCAAACTCTGGGCATGTGGGAAACACTGAATGTTTCAGCTGGACCAAAATATGGCGTAACCGTGGGAAGGAAACAGGGGATGAGAAAAGCTGGTTGGGTTATTGGAGGATTGGACTTTGCAGGTCTTTGATGAGGAGAAAGGTGATTCAAACATCTTAAGTGACCCTGAGTTTAAGACTCAGTACGAGTGTGCTCATTCAGGTGCTTGGGAGAGTGTCCTTAGAGAATGGTGTAGCTGGGGCGGAGAGGAGGTCACCTGTTCACACTCAGGTTGTGCTGGGCCTCGAGCCTAGGTCCTAGCCCCTGGGGAAATGATGAAGGATACTTGGCTGTTTTGGAATGTTCGAGATTACCAAGTTCTGTACTGGATTAGTTTGTTAATTCCTTTTTCTTTTTTTTTTTGCCTCCTCTTTGGTTTACTTAGAAGGGTCAGTGAACACAGTACAAGATGTGTTCTCAAGAGAACAAATCTCACTGCTGTTGAAAACACAGCATACCACTCCTGAGAGCTGCATCCTGTAGGTTTGACCTTCCCTGGTACTTAGAAGGTCTTTTCTTGATGAAAGCTCTTAATTGAATTTTTGAGTGTTTTTTTTTTTTTTTAATTTACCCAAAGAAGGGGAAGAATGTAAGAACAAAGTTATCTGCATGACAAAATGCACTTTGTTAAATTGCTTTGACCAGTGTGATTTAGTTGCATGTACTTATGTTAATATTAAGGGGGTACTAGTTATTACTATCATCTGGAAAAACAGACCAACAAACATACACCCAAAGCAATAGTAATCTGAGCATTCTCTCATGTTTTCTTTCCTAAAATGAAGTAGGTAAATTGGGCTGTCTTGGAAACAGTTTAATTTAGACGTTAGAAAAGTTGAGAATGTTGACGACCAAAGAAAAGACCTGGCAAAATGATCAAGTCAATCCAGCTCTAACATGTGACACCCCAAAGGGAAGAATTGTTTGTGTTTTTGCAAAGAGATGACCCAGAAGAGCTGGGACAAGCTGTACTTTGCGAAATGTCACTCTTCGGAAGCTTTCAAAGTGTGTCTTGTGCTCACAGCAAGTGCTTGTCTGATGTTTGGGGGAGAGGATGCTTTGATTTCTGATGCATCGGATAACTTTAAAAGAACAAGGATCTTTAGGTTGATTTACAGGGACCGTAGGTGGAAATGGGAGGAAATCAGAGAAGTTTATACAAGTGAGTTATAAGCGACTGGGTTAAGTGTCAGCACTTGGAAAGTGGAAGCAGCGGCTGGGTAATGTGGCCAGGGCAGCCAAGTTTTGTCCCCAGGGAAGAAGGAAGGCTACTCCTCCCCAGCTCTCAACACCTGTTTCAGGAATTGCTGGCTGCCTGAGGCTCACCAGCAACTTGGGGTTCCTGGAAGCGCACCCAGTGGCCCTTAAGGCCTGAGGTGGTTTCAGGAGACCCAAGGTCAAAGCACCCCATTCATTTCGGTCCACATTCCTCTATTCCAAAGGACAATTGTCTTCAGGTTTCTTCTGTATATTCTCTGTCTGATGGGGCAGCTCACTGTCTTCTGGAAACCTCATTGCCCTGTGTAGAGTTTTGGAGTATACATACCATGTGCACATACTTCATTTCACTTAATCTACATTACAACCCTGTCTTCCTCATTTTATAGATGATGAATCAGAGAGGTTGCCTGACTTGGCCAAGGTCACACAGCTAGAAGATGGCATCACTACCAAAGGCTTTTGGCTGAAGTAAGGTATTTTTGTCCCCTGCTGCCCCGCTGCCCCGGGCTTCATCCCACCTTTTTGTCCCTCACTGCTGTTCCTGCTTTTGTATTTTGGTATCAGACCCACCAGGAATCCAATTCCAGGCCCACTACTTCTAGCTATGGAAACTGAGGCAACTTGCTTAACTTTTTTCAACCTCCAGTTCCTTTTTTGTTGATGGGAATCGTGATTTCCCTTCACAGGATTGCCCCGTCCCTTAACAAAGATGATTGGTGTCCTGTCTGTGTGGAAAAATCAGACTGAGTAAAGGTATATCTGTGCATGGCAGCTTCACCTCCAATGTAGCTGTGAGGGTCACATGGACTGAGCCCCGGATCTGAGAGGGCGAAACAAAGATCTGGGTTTAAGTCTTTAGTCATTTCATTTCTAGGGAACCAAGACTTTCTGAGCCCCTAGCCTTTGTCTTGAAAAAAGCCACCCTAATACCCCTCCAGGGGGTATTTTGAGGATTCACTGAGATTATGCATATAAAGCTCTCTTTGTGAATTTTAATCACCATACAAATGTTAGTTCTCATTCTGAGAATCTTATTGTTTTTAAGGCAGGCCTCTCAATTTAGACTTTTCCAACTCAGCATGAGGTCTCTGTTTTCTTCCCTCAGAAGATGCGTGCCTGCTTCCTGTCCACTCCTTCCTACCTCCTTTCTGCAGTAGTGTATTTGGGGCTTTTTCATTGTGGGGCCGTTAAGCACAGTTTTCCTTTGCAAGCGAGGCAAATCTGTAGGGAGGCAAACCTCCCTTTTGCATGAGCAGCAAGCAATGGAGAAGTAGCTCTAATCCCACGGTTTCATTTTGGGGGATGGGAGAAGAAGGAAGAGGAGAGACAGAGAGGTGTCCTGTGGGTTGGATTTCATACTCTCTCAGGCCCTTAGTGGCATTCTTGACATCAGAAGAGGTGCTTCATAAATACTGATTGAATGAATGGTTGTGGGGATTGGTGGCCAGGAGACAGACAAGATGTGGAGAGCTGATGGAAAAGTGAGAAGTGTGGCCAAAGGTTTTGCTATTTTCGCTTCTGCCTTTCAGATAGGTTAATGCCAAATCACTCTAGAAGCTGTAACCAGGAGACCGGCCTCTCAGGCCCACAAACAAAACTCACTGGTGAGTTCATTTCTTTGTCCTGCAGACAAGCACATCAGCTATTTCAAAAAGCAGTCCCAGAAAACGACTCACAAACCAAACAGATCCAGAGGCTCAGCGTACCCATTCTTTTCTTCTAGAAGCTCCGAAGTGCTAATCCATGGTTTACATTTAAATCTGGCAGCATTCCAATGAGGAAGATCAGTGCAAATGGTTTATGTTAGGGTCCTCCTCTGCCACAGTGCCTTCCCTGGCGGCGTGGCTTAACAATTTCACAAGGGAAGCAATTCCAATGAAAGGTTGTTAAACAATCTCTTTCAAAGGTCTGCCTCCAGATGGGAGCCCAGCATACTTGCACACACATCCTCTCTCCTGACCCAGACTCTGACCAACTAAGCTGTTCATGATCAATATATCTTATTTTACATACTTGGGTCTCATATTCTGCCAATTTCCAGAAGGATTTAAGGGCCCTTTAACATTTCAAAATGAAATAAGAAAATAATGGCTAAAATTGGAACTGAAACCCTATAAAATGTGTAAGAAAATAGACATTATAAGGTACCTGATGCACCCTAGTTTTTGGAGAGTTTAGTAAACTAAAATCTGAATGTGTGGGTACACAAAAAGGGAGCACAGCTTACCTTGCTCTCATTGCCTGATTGAAATGGAACAAAAAAAGTAATATACGAAATTATTTGTAGAGCTAAACTCTTTTCTCAAGCTATAGCTTTAAAAGACTATTCAAACACAGTTATTCTGTCAATAATCCCATAACATTTACTACAACCACCTGTCAACCCTGGAGTCACACTGACCTCAGTGTATGTCTTAGCCTATGCTGTTCCCTTTGCCTGAACCAGGCCTCCCAGCGGCCCACTTGTCCACTTAACCCTACTCATCCTTCCACCAGGGAAGCTTTCATCTCCCACCGGGCCAGGACAGGGTCCCTTGTGTTAGGGTTTCAGAGCACCCTGTACCTTTCCTTGGGGTCACCTACCATAGTTTATATCTACTCACTTGTTAGCGTCATTATTTCGTGTCTGTTTTCTGAACTAGACATTAGCTCCTTTGTTTACTTTGTGTCCCCAGCACCTTGTATAGTGTCTGACTTATGGTAGGAATTAATACTACTACTAGTAATACTAGTAATAATATAATTATAATAGCTAAACATTATTAAATGCCAGGAATGCTAAGCTTTTAGATCTAATAATTCCTTTGAACCTCAAAATAGCTCTTTGGAATGGGGGCTGCTATTATCTTCCTTTAATAAACATGGAACAGAGGGGGAGCTCTGAGGTCAAAGAAATTGCCCAAGGTCACAGAGCTAGGAAGTTAAGAAGCTAGAAGATGAATTCAGATAGTCTAGTTCCAGAGTATGAGTTTCTAATGCTTGTTTGGCAACAACTGTCTGTTAATGAGTGAATGAATGAATTCTTGATGATAATACAACGCAGGAATATTACTTTTTGATCATCTAACTTAATATAGAAATAGGACCTGAAGAATCAGAATGAATTCTACATGAAACTATAAAACAGATCCTCTGAGCTCTCAAATGGATGATCTATCAGAAGCTTAGGCCAGGGAAGAATCATAGGCTATTAAGATAATTGAATTATCTAAAAAATACACAATGACTGTGAGGTAGGTAGCCCAGTTAGTTGCCTGGCACAAAATTATCTAATAGAGTCTATACAGGTGTATAGAAGTCAAACAATCATTTTGTTTTGAAATCTTAAGAGTTGCACTTATATTGTTTCCCAGAGAGAAAGCAGGGGATGCTAGATAGGTGTTTGCTAAATCAACAGCAAACTGACTTCAGCATATGGAGCCATTGGAGGTTCACAGGTAGTGTTAGAGTAAATGTTTTCCTCAGAAAGCACCCTAATCAAGTTCTTCCACAGGTAATTGGGAAAGACTCCAGAATTCCACACCAGTGTGAAAAATTGTGAAGGCAGGTGCTACCCAACACTGTTTAGTCTCTAGAGTGTCCAGTAAGGCCTATGGTATATCGGAATTGAAGCACAGCTATATCCTAACAAGCCTGCCAGGATTTGACACCTGAAAAATGTGCTTATAAGATGCTGAATGATGTGCCTGTTGGATAAGGTAGTTTATGGGGGAGGGAATGTTTCCTTTTTGATATATTTGAGACAAAATCACTCTCCCTGTAGCAATCAGCTGACCGGTCCACTTGTTTCTCAGAAGCAAATAATTGTTCTATAGGTTTTGTAACATAGATCTGTTTATTCACTTTTTGAACCATCTCATTCAAATATTTATGGAGAGGCTAGATGCTAGAGGATCTTGAGTTACCCCCAGGGATGAATTCAAAGTAGAAAGTATTGTCCTGATCTAAAGGTACTTATAATTAGTAGACCTAACATTCATCCATTTGTATGACATTCTTGAAGACCGAATTCGTGCCAGGAAATGCAAGGAAGCAGAAGGGAGGCGGTGTGGTATAGTAGAAAGAGGCTTGACTTTAGAGTTATACATCTTACTGTTAATCAGCTATGTGACTCCAGGGAATTTATCTGAACACTCAGAGCATCAGTTTTCACAACTGCAAAATAAGGATATTGTGCTTACTTTGCAGAATTTTGTGCAGACTAGAAATGCGAGTAATAAAAGTATTATTGTCTACCACACGGGCAGTACTTTTTGTTTATTTAAGCACATAATTCCTGTTTGTGAAAAGCCACATCCTAATGGAGGATGGACATGTGTAAACAAATTATTATAACATAACTTGCTGGTGATTTTGATATTTCACAAAATTTTTATTGTGCAAAGCAGCTGAGGCATAGGGAAGAGGAAGAAACTTTTTTTTCTGAGGAATAAGGGAAGGGGTCCCAAAGAAGCTATGTTTGTTGGAGGTGGTTCTGGAAGGATGAGTAAGCTTTTGTTGGATATAGAAGAAGGGAAATTTTTTCAAGCACAGAAATATGGAATAGCTTGTACTGCTTGTTCTGGGGCAGGTGAGAAGGTCAATGCGTTTAGAGTGTAGGATGTCTGTGATGGGAAGGGGGCACACAGTTATTTGGCAGAGAATTTCTGATAAAATGGATCCCTTTCATTTCATTCTAGAATGCTCTTCAGTAGACTCTTTGTTAACCAGAACTCAAGCAACCAGCACTCTCAAGCAACTAGCAGAATATCTTGGCAGTTGTTTGAGGTTTTGCCAGTTGCTTGAGAGTGCTGGTTGTTTGAGTTCCAGTTAATAGTGAGTCTACTTACATTTATCTAGTATCTACCAATCCTCATGAGTGCCGGTTAAGTGAGAGTCTATTGTATTTTAATGAGCAGATTTTATGATTTCTTGTAGCAAAAGTGTTTTGTTTCCCTGAGTAATCTCACTTTACCTGTTCTTTGAACATATCACTGTATATTCTTAGAGCTAGACAGACACCAGCCCAATGTTTCTGGGAATTCCGTTAGCTGCTGCTGCTGAGACAATTTGGTGTAATTTTCTGTCGTGTCTGTCCATTCTCTTGCCTTTCTGGCTTGCATTGTCCAGACTCTGTGCCTCCCATGTGGGGTGTGTGTGTGTGTGTGTGTGTGTGTGTGTGTGTGTGTGTGTGTGTGTGTGTGTGTGTGAGCACCTCTCAATTGGTTCCTTTGTGCTGAGTAGAAAGGCAGGTGTGAGCCATGATTGATGGCTGGTTTACATGACCCGCGACAGGGAAACTTGCTGGCTGTGCATTTTCTTTTCTGCCAGAGGCCTGATCCTTTCCTTCTACCAGAAATTTCTTGTTAGAGAGTGCCTTTGAGCTGTTTCCCTTGGAATTTTGTATTACTTTTTTTAACTATCAGATACAAACACACTTTAGAAAACATATTAATTTGGTTCAGGTCCTGCGGGGAGAAACAAGTGAATGAAGTTTTGAGTAATTTATTTTTTATTTGTTATTTCCATATTAAGCTACACATCACACTGTGGTATAAGCTGGGGTCCCTAACACTTAGACACCAGGCCACATAGCAGAAGGTGAATGGCAGGTGAGCAAGTGAAGCTTCATCTGTATTTACAGCTGCTTCCCATAACTCACATTACTGTCTGAGCTCTGCTTCCTGTCAGATCAGCAGTAGCGTTAGATTAGTTGTATAATTACTTCATTATATATTACAATGTAATACTAATAGAAACAAAGTGCACAATAAATGTAATGAGCTGAATCATTTAAATCTGGCAACAGTCAAATGAGAAAGATCAGTGCATTACCCCTACCCCTTCTCCTGGCCCGTGGAAAAATTGTCTTCTACAAAACTGATCCCTGTTGCTAAAGACGTTGGGAACTGCTGGTTTGGGCTATCAGATCTGAGGCAGTGATGTGTATCACAATGACTAGGAAAGATTAGAAAAAATACCTCCCTGAATCTCAGTCTCTACACTCCACCAATCAGAAATGTCCATTTAGAGGCATATGGGGAGAGAGGCCTGGGGATTTGTGTTAATACAAACAATCACTTTGCAGGCAACTGGGCTGTATAGCCCTAGACAAGAACCTTTGGTGGCAGTAGTAGGGGGCTATAATTAACAATCTTGGTTTCTGTCCCACCACTGCCACCATATCTACTTGTCCTGTTATTCTACAGGTCTTTACTGAGCATTCACTGCCTGCCAGTGTGTTTTAAGCACTGGGGACACAGGACACACACAGTCACTGCCTTCATAAAGCTTACATTTTAGCTGGGGAGACAACAAAGAAGAATTTACAACACATGTTAGCTTATTGCAGCTTGCCAAGGAGAAAAAACTACAGTGGACAATGCTTTTATTTCCTTGCCTCCCATCTCTAAGTTTATCCCATCTGGATTTCATTCTTATGGTTGCCAATTGTCCGTTTATGGACCTAACTCCACCTAGTTCATCAAGTCTAGTGGAAACATGGTAGTCCAGGTCTTACTGGCCACTCTGTGGTCTTCAGCACCAGGCATCACTCAGGCCTTAGGTAAATCTTGACATGAATATTATGTTGAATCCTCTGTGTAATTCTCACCATGACCCTAAGACAGACAGTATTATTATTCTCAGTTTAGAGATGGAGAAACTGAGGCACTTGCCCAAGATCACAAGGCTAGTAAGTGGAAGAGTGGAGATTTTCTTCGCCATAAGCTCTCCTCCTTTCATCCTAGGTTTTCATTCTCACCACCCCACTGCTCCTTTTATTTCTTCTCTGATCATTCTTTTTTTTTTTTTAAAGACTTATTTTATTGTTTTTGACAGAGATCGAGAGAAATAGAGAGAAGAGAGGCCCAGAGCAGTCTCCATAGTTGTACGTCATCAGTTTTTGGCATGGCTTCCTTCCACACAGGTAGGTGGGGGCTGCACAGGGTGGGACATGGGCTGGGGGTCTCCTGCATGGGAGGCACGCACTAGCAAGAACTGAACTGGGGACCAAACCCCAGTTCAGCATATGAGTCTATACAGGCCACGCTGGGATTCGACCCTTGGACACTGGGGCTGCAGAGCAAGTGCTTAACCTGCTGAACTATCCCGGCTTCCCCTCTAATTGTTCATTTTCTAGCAGCTCCTCAGGCTCATCTTCACTCTTTCATCCCACACTCTCCCTGGATAAGCTCCTCAATTTTTCTGTTTTTCTCTATCACCTGTATCCCTGGCAAATGCCAACGCACACCTTTGGACCAGACTTCTCTTTTGACTTTCTAATGACTTCATTGTTACACGCACTTAGATATTTGGTGGATACTTTTTTTTTGGTTCATATATGAGTGTTTGCTATGTGCCAGGTACTATGTAGTTACATAGATATTATAGTGAACAAGCAGTCGAGGTCTTTGGCTTAAGTAGTCTATTGTCTAACAGGGAAGGCAGATGCTCCCACATGAGCTAACACACCGTCTCATCTTTATTTGTAAACTTGCCCAGCTTCCTATTTTCTCAATTTTGGTTGATAATACACCCCCAGAGCTGCCTTTGAACTCTTTTTCACCCTCAGGCCTCTATCCAAGTCTTCTCCTACATCCTCTTGACTCCATATTCTCCTCATTACCACCGTCGTGGGTTTGTTTATTACCTGGGACACTCTGTTGGCTTTCCAGTCGCCCCGTTGTCTGTACTCCTACATTCCTCTAATAATCCATGTTTTATGCCAAGTTTTCTAAAAGGCACCCATGATAGTGCCCCTCACCTCTTTACATCTCCTGATGGTCCATCTACCTGGCCCTACCTCTTGAAGTGATGGATCTTCTCCTTTTCATGGGAGTGTTCATTCCATGTGGCTGAACCTGCTCCACCGACTTCTTATGTACTCCATGCTCCAGGCCACAGTGATTAGTTCCAGAATGGGCAAGCCAGGGCCAAGCAGAAGTGTTCTACACAGGTGTTAGGAGGGCAATGGTCTCGCTCTTGCTCTGGAATCTGAGTTGTCTCTTTTCCTCCAAAGATGAAGGCAATGCACGGAAGGAAGCAGAGCTGAAGATAAAGATAGGACTGAGCCCCAGGAGATTGTCTGAGCTCCTGGATTTAGTAGCACACAAAGCCAGCCTTACCCATGGGCGACCAATGACAAGAATTCATATATTTCCTGTGTTAGAATTCCAATGCTGCTACTTATTGACTGTATGATTTGGGAAAATTATTTAACATTTTTGTATTATCGATGACCTCCTCTCTAAAATATGCATCATAATAACAACTATTTCACAGGGTTGTAATGAAGTTTAAATGAGTTAATGCATATGTAAAACTTAGAAAATTGCCTGGGATTTAGGTAAGCACTCGGTAAGTGTTAACTATTACTGTTGTTTTTGTTATTATTATGACTTAACTGAGTATGGTCTTGAGTTTGAAAGGGTCCTGAGGAACACCACATCCAAACTCTGTTAACCTGCTTGTAAGGCTGATTTCTTGCCTCCTCCCCAACAGTGTCCTTGGCATGCTTGCATTCAACTGCCAAGGCTCCCCAAATATTCATGCTGCTTTAGGCCTTGTTTCCATGTGTATAATATTCTTTCTGCCCAGAATGCTCTTCCCTATTCACCTGACAAAGTTAGACAAGACGATTCTAAGCAGCGAGCAGGAGTAACTAATTCAGGACACCCAAGAATTCTGGGTCTGATTGTGCCATTGATTATTGCTGATTTCGCAGTCTTAGCACTTTGGGTCCCTGCGTTTTAAAAATGATTCCCTCTTTCTTCATTCTCAAACGTGCTTTTTTATATTCATGGACAGTCAAGCATTCCTTACTCAGCTCAAATTTGAGATGAGGTCATGACAAAGTGTCCAGTTAGTTCTCCCCGCCTTCCATTGCCAGACTGAAGAAGACATTTAAATCACAGCAAGAACAATGGCTCCCCGGAGACACGCAACTTTCTGATTAAATAGGGAGTGAGACAAAGACACTGGATATTAAGGATGTGTTTCCTTGCTTAGATCTTAAGAGGAGACAAAGCAAGATTCCTTTCGAGTCATGCTTTCCAACTTCCACACCTGCCTTTCTAAAAACTCAAGAGTTCTAAATGCTGATGGCAGCCAAATGGATATACCTAGATCTTTAAAAGCGAGAATAGTTCTACATTGTTTCTAATGCTCCAGTTAGGTCTCTAGACCATTTAGAAACAGTAATAAAATCAAGATGCCTCTTCCTTATTTCAGTGCAAAGACACTGTCTCTGGGTTGGTTTTGTTTAACTGTTGGAGTCAAACAAATGTAAATAATTTAACGCATCACTTCAATGTATTTTCCTCATTTAAATTTTATTCTACGTAAATTTACCTCAGGCCTGAAAAGATTTGACTGTGGCTGAGGAGAAATGGCTGTGTTATTGCCAGAGTCCAGCCTGGCTGCGTTCCCCAGACACAGGCCAGCTCCTGGGTGGTAGAGTTTGGCTGGAAGACGTGGATGCAAACATTGTCACTTTTTCATTTGGCTGAACTACTATTCGAATGAAGACTATTAAGGGATCTAAATGTGAAAATATTATATACCAGCAACAGACACATTCCCAAGTGTGTGCATTTGGCCTAAATTAGACCACCTAAGTAGGCTATGTGCAATACCTAGAAATTACAAGAAAAGAATTGGATAATGAGAGGCAGCAGCCTGTGAAGCCAGCCCACCGGCAGTATTCCTAGAAGGGCTTCCTAGAGGGAGAAATGGAAGCTCGTTGCATATGCATGAGGAGTGTATTCTTTATTCTCTCCCTTCTCTCCCCTCCAATCCATTTCCTCCCAGCAGCCCAGGCCCCATCGGCCCAAAAGGTCACATTCTCTTTGAAAACATTCTCTTTGAAAACACTCTCTTCTTTATTAGTGTGTTTAAATAAAGTGCTACATGACCATTGTGCCTAATAAAACAATCCCAAAATACATAATGGGCATACATGATTTCTGCCCCTATTGTTTTCCTCATTCCCTACCCCCTTAGATCACATCTTCTATATATTTTTTTAAAACAATTTTTTTTTTAAACAGCAGTTCTAGGTTCACAGCAAAATTAAAAGGAAGGCATAGAGATTTCTCATTTGCTCCCCGCCCAACATACGCCTAGTAGACTCCATTATCAACATCTCCAACCAGAGTGGTGCAGTGTTGTACCCCAGCTGGGAGGCTACCCTGTTGCCAAGGCAAAGGATCATCATCAAGATGATGACGTCTTTGCCAAGTTAACATCTCCAGGGGTCTCCAAAGGTGTCCACTTTCAGAGGCCCAGAGAGGCTCTGGGTCCTATGAGAAGCAGCGAGAGAATGGCGGTTTCTCTCATCACCTGGTCCCAGGTGGCTCTGCTCAATCTCAGTTTCCCAAGGTCACACTCGCGCAGGTCATCACCTTTCAGTCCCCGGGCCTCACCCAGGACCTTCCTGCTGGATAGAGCTCAGAGCAGCTACTCCTCTCAGCTCAATCCCATTTCTTCCTGTAATTAAAGTAAGTTTCTCCGAGGTGGACCGTTTTCCTGTCTCACATCTGTGTTCTCAGCTCTTTGGATCCTCAGCATCGCTAAAGTGCTTCATTTCAGCAGAAGGTCATTTTGCTTCTTTATAAAAAAAAAACTAAAAGAAGGTTCTCTGGTGGGTTCTCCTAGCTCAGAGGAAGAACTGTCCAGAGAGGTTTAATCCCCACCTATTGTAACAGCGAAAATAGATAGAATATTTAAAAATACAGTTTTCTTTTACTTCTATCATCCTTATCAAGGTTTCCAAATTCATAGGGATAAATTTGTTTTCCCAAGAGCTCATAGCCCTGGTCCTGTGTGCTCCCTGCAGCCTTTTCCAGGAGGAAGTTTCTCAGGAGGGTGTCACCTATGAGGACAAGTTGGTGGCAGAGGGTGGCCCACTTCGTAGGGGCTATAGAGCCTTTCTCAGTTACATATGATGACAATAATACAACTTATTAAGGATCTCACATCCATTATCTGATTCAGTCCTCATAAACAATCCTATAATATGGAATTAATTTTCCCTCCTTTTATTGATGAAGAAACTGAGGCTGAAAGGGCTAAGTGACTTGCACAGCTGGTAGTGACGCTGATGAAGTTCAAAGCCAGCTCTTAAGTCTATAGTCAGAGCCTCTAAGCTGTCTTCATCTATTTTCTGGGGAGAAAAATCCTAGTATAAACCTTAGTTAGTCTGAGTGCCCTGTCTACCCACTTCCCCTGGAGTCCAGGCTTCAGGCCTTGAAAAATTTCTTGTGGTAAAGTATGCTGTCTTCTATTTCCCCTTTTTATCAAATGACTGAGCTGATTTCTGACTCTTTGTTACATGGTATTTACAGGTGGTTTAATTACCTCTATTTTACAGTTGAATACATGAAAGCTCAGAGGCTTACAAAAAAAAAAAGAGAGAGAGAGAGAGAGAGAACAGCATACAGATTATAATGTTTACATTGAGAATGAGGGACAGACTTGGTATGCAACACCAACTATCACATGAAATTATGGTCAATCATCTTACTGGTTTTAGTGTGTAGTTTGACTTGTACTTAATTTATAAATTTGTCTTATGTTTAGTTTCTTTGTACTTAATTTATAAACTTATTTTGGTTTCTAATGTTAAAAGTTTAAGGAATTTGTACCTAGTGGATAGTTTTGTTCCCATTTAAGTAACACTACAACAGAAATAATTCCCATCGATTTCGGGGTTCCATGAAAATGCTTCCCTTTAAGGAGGTCACGTAGAGAAATACTGATACACAGTCTCCCTTTGGATCCTCCCCCACAGTTCTGTGAGCATGTATTCTCACCCCAGTTTATAGACCACAAAATGTGGGTTTGAACAGGTTTATGCTCAGCCCATGTGAGCAGATCTAGGAAGTGACAGAGCCAGATACAAGCCAGGATTTTAGTCCAAGTCTAGGGTCCTTTCCAGGAAACTTCCCTTTCTGAGCAATGAGTCTTTATTTCACACGTCAGCTGAAATGTTCTTTGTTAGATGTGTTATGTGTTTCATCTTAGGACAATGACATTCCATCTTAGGGAGTTTAAAAATAATTCCTCTGAGAAAGGCAGTCAGCATCTGAATTATATTGAGTATAAAGGTTGAAAACAAAGCAGGTAGGGTGTGAGGAGGAAGAGGTAAGGGGAGAGTTAGAGCCCAAGTATTCTCAGCAGGGAAAACCCAGAGAAGTAGTTGGACTAGGCCAAGTTTCCAATCCTGGAAGTATGAAAGCTACTTCATTATTATTATTATTATATATTTTTAAGTCTAACATAAGGAAAGAAACAGGGTAACAAACATGAGGCTTCTTTATTTTGGCTGTAGTTTATATGAACTCAGTGAGGGTAGCACTGGTTGGCTCATGCTGAGTAGAAATTCAGATGAGAAGTTATAAATAATTTGTTAATAAAGTTAGGAAAATGAACTTACTAAATATCATTTGTTGAATAAAAATATCTTCAGAACCATTTATTTGTTCAAACACTAATTATTGTGAGCTGACTACGTGGCAGGCAGTATGTGTGTGTGTATGTGTGTGGGTGGGGGGTTGATGATGAACGTACAGCAGCATATATAATTCAGTATAAAAACACAATGTTAGAATAAGGTTTAGAGGATTAGAGGACCAGGAAGATCTGAAGAAAGAGAACTCTAACTTGGCCTTAGGGATGGCGTGAACTCATTGGGTCAGAGAAGGCCTTTTCTAGTGGTTAGGAAATTAGTTTAATCATACAGGGTGAGTCAGAGAGGAGGGGAGTGAATTCTGGTCAGAGAGAACTGTGACAGCAAAGGCCTAGAGGTGAGAGACCACATGCTGGGTTGACAGGGAATTATAAGCAATTCAGTGTTGCTGGTGCATAAATCTCAAAGCCAGGAGATTTGAGAAGTCATTTACGGGCCACATATTAGAAGTCACCGATACAGGGTAACAACAAAATTTATCATCCAAACTGGGACACTTTTGAGGATGAAAGGAGGGCATTTTAAATAATTATACAAGAACAACAAGTGCAAACTAGTAAACCTGGACAAATTGTCAGCCTACTTACCAGCTAAATCTCATAGTTTGGACTTCTTCACTGTGTGAGGACTTTTCAGCACAGAAGAGACATGATGAAATTTGAGTTTTAAGTAGATTTTTACATATAATAAATTCAAAGAGAAGATTCCGGGAAGGCTCTATCTGCCTGATATACTTATTCAGGAAATCTTGTTTTGAGAGATGCCATGTGTTGGCACTACGCAGGGGCTGGGCCTCTGATGTGAACAAAGCCAGAATGGATTCCTGCCTTCAAAAAGTTTGCAGTTTAGTGGAGGAAGACTTTCGATAATCAAATGACACACATATATAATTATAAAATTGCAAAAATGAAATACTATGAAGGGGAGGTAACAGATGCTATAAGAACGTGTCATAGGGGATAGAGAGGCAGGAAATGAGTAGTAGAATCTGACTGAAAAGAAGAGGTAAGAATATTCTGGAAAGAAACAATTAGATACGCAAGGACCCTGTCGTTAAAAGGGGTGGAATGCCTGACAACACAAATATAATTGAACAGGAATGAGTGTAATTGGGGTACAGCAAAAAAAAAAAAAAAAAAAAAGCCATTATATGTTACAGGACAGTGTATGCTAATGTGGTTTTGCCCCAGCTGAATGGTATAATCTGCATGAGCCTCACCTCTTGAGTTCCTCTGGTTATGAGTGGTTTACTTGACAACCTAACTTCTGTCCTTCCTCTGAGGAACTAGAAAGCAGTGAGGAACAACGTTTACTCTCTTCTACCTTTATCTTGTATTTATCCTTCACAATGTTTGTTTTCCTAACCAGTAGTAAACTAGTGTTCAATCAATTAAGGAAAAAGGAGGCTGATTCATTACCTTTTCTTTTCTGTTTTTTGTCTTACAAACTTGCTTTTCTTGACTTGCCTGGCGCAGGAGGGGGCCAAGGCATTTGAAGAGACTCAAAGACCAGCATAGCTGGAATGGGGAAAGCAACAGGGAGTGAGGAATGGGAAGTGTGAAGTAAGACTAGTACAAAGAGACAGACAGGAGTGGGTCCAAATGGGCTCTGTGTGCTATGTTAAGGAATTGCATTTATAACCTGTGAACCATGGGAAGTCAACGATGGCCTTTCAGATCTTCAGTCAAAAATATTGTTCTAGAAAAAATAGCTTAAGTGATGGGTAAGAATGGAAGATGAGATACCAATAAAGAGGCTGTTGTAGTGATCTAAGCCAAAGATGGTGGTAGTTCTGTCTAAGGTTATGGGATAGACATTATTTGGTACCCACCAAACATTTGATTATGTCTATGCATTTTTCAGGCTACTTTGTACGTTACTTAGTTTATATGTCTAGTGATGCACAAATTGATGTGCATCAAAAATTTTTTTTTTTTTTTTTCCATCACTCAGCTTTATTTTAGTGCTGGTTTATGGTTCCCCAAGAACTGCCTAAGTGAGTCTTGACCAACTGACTGAGGCCCCTTGGGGACTGGGCACTGTGGGCAGATGCCTCCGAGAAGAGCCAGAGAGAGGAATCGTACTTGGATACCACTGGGGAAGGCCCAGGCTGAGGGCAGAAGAGGCTCCAGTGCCACTAGGGGAGGAAAAAAGAGAGGCTTGGGCACAAACTCCCAGTGGCCCCTCAGCAAGGCCATCACCCCCAGGGCCACTGCAACTTACTGGAGCAAGCAGCCTTGGACCAGGGTTCTAGCTGGCTTTCTACTGACCCCAATCAGGGAGCCTACCCACATCAACAGGTAGGCAGGGCCGATTTGACAGTGCTTGCTTCTGGGCAGAAGCAACAGGTAAGTTACCCCTGTCTCTCTCTTTCCTTGTGGTGACCTATGTTCAGGTGGCAGAGGTCCAAGACATAAGAGGGATGCTTGATTTGTATTAAGTTGTAGTGACAAAGAAAGTTTTGTTGTGCTAAGACACTAAAATTTGGGGGTACACTTGATACCAAAGCATAGTACCTTCTTTGGTTAATATTAGTAGATAATGGAGACAGAGAGAGGTGGATGGTTTTGACTGAGAGGCATTTTTGAAGCAATAGCAACAACCTTAGAAGATGGATTAGAGATGGAGCTGTGAGGCAGACAGATGTGTCAAGGATAACTCCTCACTTCCTAGGTGAAAATTTGAGTGGATGATGACATCTGTCACTGAGATGGAAGACAATCGAATTTCTAAAGATGGATCAGATGCATTCACGTTATCTCCAGAAGAAACACAGAACAGTGAGAAGGACCACAAAACCCCAAGTCAAAAAAAGAAAATTGGCAATTTTTTAGTAAATGTTTATGACTAGCGACCCATTTCTCTGCTAATTAGCTATTACCTTACTGGGGTCTCCAAACTTTTCAGCCCTCGAGCCTCATTAACTATCAAACAGCAGTTTGGGGGCCGACTACACACTCGAGGTCCAAATAAAAAAGAATCAAAACATAGATGTTGTCTTTAATTATTTATTTAATATTATTTTATTCAGATAAAAAGGTCTCCACGGGCTGGATGAGAGGGCCTCGCAGGCCGCATGCGGCCCACTGGCCGTAGTTTGGAGACCCCTCTAGGTAATCTGCTTTATTTTGCAGTCTTAGTTACTTAAATGAATACAAAGTTATAGGAATCTGTACCTACTTTAGGGATTATTTAATTTAAAAATCAAATGAAGTGATATCTGGTTATAGGATTAGAAATATTTATTGTGACTAGTCATCTCCCAGAATATCACTAATGACTCACAATTTCCTGTCAAGAATTCTTAGAAATAGTTACCAAGGGGAGCTTTGTTGAATGGTAATCCACTGCAATGATTAGTTTTTATTTTTAACCCAAATTTCTCCCAACTTGAGTACTATATTAGTTATTAGTTGCTGCATAACAAATAACCCCAAAATTTAGCAGCTTAAAACAACAAACATTTAATATGTCACTGTTTCTGTAGGTCAGCGATCCACCTATGTGGGTGCCTCTGGCTCAAGGTCTCTCATGGGGTTACAGTCAAGCTGTTATCTGGAGATATGAGCTCAACCAGGGAAGCATTTGTTTTCAAGTTTATTAATCTGGGGGAAGCCGGGATGGCTCATGTGTTAAGCACTTACTTTGCAGCTCTGGAGACCGAGGATGAATCCCAGCCCGGGTTCATGTGGATACATATGCTGAACTCGGGTGTGCTTCTCATGTGGGAGGCCCCCAGTTCAGTTGTTGCCCCCCAGTTCGGGCCCTGGTTCAAGGGGGCGTACTCCCATGCAGGAGGCTCCCAGCCTGTTTCCCACCCTGCTCGGCCCCTGACCACCTGTGTGGAATGAAACCATGTCGAAAACTGATGAAGCACAACTATGGAGACTGCTCTGGGCCTTCCCCTTTCTCTCCGTCTCTCTTTGTCTCTGTCTCTCTCTGTTTCTGTCAAAAACAATAAAATAAATCTTAAAAAAAAAGTTTATTAATCTGGCTGTTGAAAGACCTCAGAAGATCTGTTTCCAAGCTCACTCACATAGGCTGCCTCACAACGTGGAAGCTGGTTTTGACCAAAATGAGCAATCTCATTACTTCTGCCTTATTCTAGTCATTAGAAGCAAGTCAATAAATCCAAAGGGAGGGGATTGTACAAGGGTCAGAATGACAGAAGATAGAGATTATTGGGGACCATGTTAGAAGCTGCCTATTACTCTAGTGACTTGGCTTACAGAGAGGAAAAAATTTGTCAACCTGTTTGGCTTGGAAGAAGTGTTACTGTTTTCTTTTCATCAAAGGAAACCATCTAGGAGCCACCAAAATTATGAAAAACTCAGGTGATTTGTATAAATTCCTGGCTCATTGAAATTTTGTCCAGTTTATCTTGGGCTAAACTCACCAAAGATTAGACAGCTTGAATTTTCCTACCCAAACCTAGGGGTCCACAGATCACAGTTTGCCATGTTCCTAGAAGTTTTTCTCTTATGATATCAGATCGGTGGTACCCAGAGTCTTGCCCAAGAGTTTGACAGTGGGAGGTTCTGTGGGATCCCACCATTTGCTCCAGGCTTGGAGAAGGGGGTAAGCCAAAAGACTTTTCTCCTAACTGGCAAATTTTTGTTCTGACAAGGGTCTGAGATAGGGACAAAAGATCCCTGGCTGTCTCCCTTTAAAAAAAAAAAAAAAAAACTGTTTATTATGATATTTTTTTTCTGTGACCCATCTTTGGCTTTCTTTTTCTTTTTTCAATGCAATGCATTGTAGCATGTGGTTATGAGCCTTTGGATTCTAGAGAATGATAGCCTAGAGGAGAATCCCATTCTGCCTCTTACTAGCTGTGTAATCTTTGTTTAAGCTTTTGGCAACACAAGGAAACCATTAGTATTTGCCACACAGGGTCATTATGAGGAGTAATTTAACGCATGAAAAGCCCTTAGAGTACCTGGCATATAAAAGGCACTCAAAAAATGTTCATTATTATTATTATTCTAACTCTCCTTGTCCCAAAGACTTTATTCTGTCTGAGATGCTATAGGGCAGCAGTGTCCAACCATTGGGCTTCTCTGGACCACATCAGAAGAAGAAGAATTGTTTTGGGCCACACATAAAACATACTAACACTAACGATAGACAATGAGAAACGATAGGTCACAAAAAATCTTGTAATGCTTTAAGAATTTGTGTTGGATCGCATTCAAAGTTAGCCTGGGCAGTAGGTTGGATGTGCCTGCCACAGAGCACTGCAGGGAAATCTATGAAAATGTAGAAAAAAAGCAATGGGTCTTCCTTCCTCCTTACATCCTGTTTGCCCCATAATCTGCACTCCTAACCACTTTCCCCTCCTCTTCCCACTCCTGATTTTTGTCTTCTTCTTCCTCCTTTTTAAAAACTGTAGTTCTCTTTGGTTGTACGGCATAGAATTAGAATCACTAACTTCTCACTTTCTATCAACAACCTAATTGCATTTCCCCTGAGATATTTCATACACTTTATTCAAATTTCCAAGCCAGTGGAAAGCAGTTACTGTTTTCAGAATAGTCAGCACCCCGTTATGCTAATTTCTCGATACACACTCCACATCCTCTTCAGAAAAAGAAGCACTCCTTGGAAAATTTGTTCTCCTATGAAGTTGGTAATTCATCAGCCAGCCACCTTGATGAGCCAAGTGGAAAATCGCTCAATGTCACTACTCCAATTGGGGAATGTGATCCATTGGGGTTTCTGTGGTGGCACCTTAAAATGGGTTCAGGGCACATTTCCCACTCAAAACCCTCCCTTCTGAAATCCTTGAACACATCTATTTCCAAAATTAGGGAGGACACCTAGCAGAACAACCTGGCAGTTTGTAAAGAAAGCGATAAATGTTTCCCTGTGGAGGAATTTCTAGCACACCAAGCCACAGAACAGGAGAAAATAGGACAAGTGAAACAGTTTGATCAAATTGAGAGTTCACTCCCTCTAGCCTGAAGGCACTTCATGTAGAAAATGTTGCTTATAAAAACATGGGAAACAAACAGTACATAATAGCAATGACTTCAATATATCGAAGAGAGTTCAACTCCACCATATGAACTTTACAAGAATGATTAATAAACAACATGACTTTTATTTTTTTTAAAGATATATTTTACTCTTTTTGACAGAGAGAGACAAAGAGAAGAGGGAGGGCCCAGAGCAGTCTCCATAGCCATATGTCATCAGTTTTTCAACGTAGTTTCGTTCCACACAGGTGGGCAGGGGGCCACACAGGGCAGGAACTGGGAGGACCCACCCCCTGCATGGGAGGCATGCCCCTACAAGCTAGGGGCTAAATCAGGGGCCTCCCACATGGGACGTTTGCCCCAGCAAGAACCAAACTGGAGCCACACCCCAGTTCAGCATATGGATCCTTAGCCAGGCCAGGATTCAATCCTCGAACCCTGGGGCTACAAAGAGAGTGCTCAAACTGCTGAGCCATCCCAGCATCCCCACAACATGGGTTTTAAAGCATAAAATTTAATGTTCTTTTCAGTCTAGGTTTCTGTCCAATTCAACTGTGGTAGGTGCTGTGGTGTGCCTGAGATGCCCACCATCAGGAGTGTTGCCTACTGAGCGCTCATAGTGGAGGAGGAATTTCCTTCGGTGGAATGGAGATGCCTCATCTGAAGTTACGCACCCTCTCTGTGGGCAGCCTGTATCCAATGGCCAGTTGAAGTGGAGGAACAAAGGATTGCCCACTTGGCTCAATTCACAGCAACCCTGAAGGGTCCATCCATTTCTGCAGGATGCCCCTCCTTGGAGGTGCCTTTAAAACTCCTGCTTGCAAATCTCTGCCTCAGGGTGTATTTCCCAGGGAATATAACCTAATGCCTCTATAGTCTATTCTGTGTAATTGTTAACGAATCAAGAAATTTACCATGTGTTCAGAACCTGTGCTGACAACATTCATTCATTATTTTATTTATTCCTTCCAGCAACCCTATGAAGTAGTATTTTTACTCTTGTTTTACAGTTGAGAGAATTGAGTCTCAGAGAAGTTTAATAAATTGCCCACAGTGCTATAGCTCTTAAGCAGCAGAACCAGAACGCAAATCTATGTGAAGATTAAATAACATCACATCTTCACAATCCTTACACGGTGCTTGACACAGCGTGTTTGGTGAATGGTAATAATCATTATGATTATCAGGCAGTCCTCACCAGAGATTTTAGCAAGCTGGTCATTTACCAAGAGTTGGAAAACAACTCACAGGGCGTACAAATCTCACCCCCAGAGGTTATCCTACACTATTATGAGAAATGAGTAGGCAATTACCAAGTGGGTGATTGCATTATGAGTAATAATAGAGCCAGCTGTTGACCTTGTCACAGAGACATGTGGATTGCTTAGGGAATAAACAGGTTGCTGTTGAAAATGTAATAACTTGAAAAGCAGCTAGACTTTAAAATACAATTCTAGTCAATTGAGTGGCATTCTCCCCAGTCTCTAGCATAGCATTTTGCATTGAGTATAAGCGTCAGTCAGTGTTTATTAACTGCTTGCATCTGGTTGCTAGAAAAATTCACTCGCCCAGTTCAGAGGCAAATAGTAAATATTTCTGTTAATTATAATAATGAATATTTTGTAAGCATAAATATAATACTGAATGTATGCATAAATATAATGCTTCATTTATTTTATGCAAAAGTAGAGGGTATGCTACATTTAGAAGCTCTTTTTGAGCCATTGTTACTGAATTTTTAAAAAAGATTTACTTCATTGTTTTTTTTTTTAAAGATTGATTTTTACTGTTTTTTGACAGACAGACAGACAGAGAGAAGGGGGAAGGCCCAGAGCAGTCTCCATAGTTGACATTAGTTTTCCATATAGTTTTACTCCACAGGTGGGCCCGGTGCTGCACAGGACAGGAACTGGGCTGGGAGCCTCCCACATAGGTCCCAGCAAGAACTGAACTGGGGGCACATCCCAGTTCAGCATATGGGTCCGTATGGGCCGGGGCCAGGATTCGATCCTCGGGCTCTGGGGCTGCAAAGCAAGAGTTTAACCCACTGAGCCATCCCAACTTCCTTTACAGAGGCAGAGAGAGACATTTATTATACACAGGTGGGCGGGGGCCACTCAGGGTGGGAACTGGGCCACGAGCCTTCTGCATGAGAGGCACGCCCCTGTGAGCTGGGGGCCGAACTGGGGGTCTCCCACATGGGAAGTTTGCCCTGGCGAGAGCCAAACTGGGGCCATACCCCAGTTCAGCATATGGATTCATACGGGCCAGGACCGGGATTTGATCCTCAGACCCTGGGGCTACAAAGTGAGCACTCAACCCGCTGAGCCATCCCGGCTTCTCCATTGTTACTGAATTTTAACAAAATAAAGAGCTCGTGTGCAAACTGATGCTACTGATATAAGAAAAAAATGTATTTTCTACCTGATTTAGGGACGTGACTAAGGAATTCCTCATGGCTGGGAGTCCACCCTTTAATGACCTTGATGGATATAGTTATAGACACTTGAAATGACTTCCAGGTTCCGAATCGTAGGCCCAGATCATGCTGTCTGGCAGGCC
This sequence comes from Craseonycteris thonglongyai, assembly GCA_004027555.1. Classification (NCBI taxonomy): domain Eukaryota; kingdom Metazoa; phylum Chordata; class Mammalia; order Chiroptera; family Craseonycteridae; genus Craseonycteris; species Craseonycteris thonglongyai. The sequence continues at coordinate 36,502 of PVKE010001076.1, forward strand.
TCTCTGCATGACTAGGTTAACTATTACTAGATTAATTTCCACCACTTCTACTGATGTTTTCTGGTTGGAGTTAGTCAATGAAAATCAAGCAGCTTATTAGATTTCTACCTTAGTGCCAATGATAGTCTACTATTGTGAGGGAGAGAATCAAGAAGAAGCTATGATTCCAAAAGCTTGGTAGATAAGTTATCTGGGAGACAATTGGAAAATAATATGGATACTAGGTAATTATGCATACATCTTGTGATGCAGATGATAAGAGCTTATAGTATTTTAGAGATGAGAGAGTAATTTGGAACAGAGGTAACTGGAAGAAGGTTTTTTGATGCCTCTACCACTCAAAGGATTCAGTCATTCATTCAGCAAGGTCTTGTTAAACACCTATTTTACAGGGTCTATGCTAATTAACAGAAATTCTGAGAGTAACCATAGTTAGCTTTTCAGTGGCTCATAGTTTAGGGTAGAAAGATAGATTAAAAGGAGGTTACAGCTATGAGCAGGGTTTTGCAGCCTTGCCACCGAAACATCTTGGGCTGGATAATTTTTGTTAGGGAAGAGTATCCTGTGCATTGCAAGATATTCCAAAACATCCCTGTCTTCTACCTACTAAATGTCAGTAGTGTCTCCTCCTTCTCCTGAGTTATGACAACCAGTACTGCCTTAAGACATTGCCTGGAGGGACAAACTAGCCTCAGTTGAGAACCACTGGAAAAGTGCAAGAAGAGATAAAAATAGGCTAACCAGACATCCCATTTTAAATGGGACAGAAAACAGCAGTACTGTTCTTTTTTCAAACAGTACATATGGTCAGCCTACTGACACCTTGAATTTTGCCCAGTGAGACTAGACTGCCCATACATATCATTTGAAATGAACAGTTCTGCCCCATTTGAAACAGTACATCTGGTCAGCCTAGCTGGAAAGAGAGATGGCAGAGAGAAGAAACACGTGGACCATGCTAAAGAGTTTAGATGGTTAGGTATTCATCCGATCTTTCATTCATTAAACAAATATTGAGTGCTAAATATGAGCCAGCCACTGTTCTAGGAGCCCCGGATGTAACAGTGAACAGAATAGACCAAAACATCTGGCTTCATGCAGCTTACATTCTAGTGAGAGGGGATAAACGATAAACAATAAACCCGATTAATGAGTAAATAGTAAGTTTGAAGGTGATAATGCTATGAAGGGAAAAAAGCAGAACAAAAGGGGTAGAGAATTTAGCATGGGTGGGGAATAGCAATTTTAAATAAAGTAATTAATAAGAGTGACTATTTATTTTTTACTTGAGTGAGAGAAATTTCAGCCTAAAATGTCTACAGGTAGGCATATTACATAGATACATATATTATTAGAAAATACAAGCTTTTTTATTTCATATGAATTGGGCTACTCACCTCTGCTCTACCTTATGAAATGAGTTTATACTCTTCCAATATCTTATGGTTCATGAGGAAAGAACAAATTTCAAATGCTTCATTCATTAATTCGTTCATTCACTCACTCACTCATTCACTCACTCATTCGTTCAGCACTTATGGAGAAAGCAGCAGCCACTGTGCTAAACACTAGGGATAAATTAAAAAAAATGTCATACTATTTCTGTGTCTGAGACTGTCACAAGGTGCTCTTATGTAAACTATAATTATAATAATGCGTGATAAAGAGTATAATGGATGTGTGTGTGCAAATTCTCAGACAACATAGAAAAGAGTGAGCAGCTCTGGGGAGGTGGAGAAAGCTGCATAGAAGAGCTGGCCCTTGAGATGGGGCTGGAAGGATGAGGAAGAGTTTGCTAAGAAGAGAAGCTCAGGAGAGGATTCTAGGCCAGGGTGTGAAGACGTGAGAAATAATATCCATAGGTATAACCCCCCCAAATCAGTTTAAATCTAGTCTATCTTTAGTTTTCAGATACCTGGGCTGTTACTTTTAGCTTCCCTTGTTCCCAGACTCAGAATTTCTTCCATCCAGTTTTGCAAGTTTTCTACGTGTAAAATCAGGTGTTAAATAAGATGGTCTCTTATACAGATCCTTCCAGTTGGACTATTCCATGATCCCATGGTTTTACTCCAGCTCCCTCTCCTCTGGAGAAGTAATTCCTTCTGCTCCCAAGACATCCATTTTCTTCTCTTAGATAAGTTGCTTTGTTCTCATGCCATTTCCACATCTAAACAGGGTCAACCTATTTGTTGCCTATTGGATGCTCTCTACCTTGCCTATCTCTAAGAGATTATTTGCCCAATGCAAATGGACATTTTTAGAGCACTAATGTTGAAATGAAGCTTTCCAAAGGTCAAGGGGGAGGAAAGTAAATAAACCTCTGCCAGAGATTTTTGGCAATGCCAAGTTGTCAATTAATTGGCTATTTGTTTAGCCTTTCCCATGAGCCAGCAATATGCTAGACACAGAAGAATATATAGGGAAGATTAAGAAAGAACACTTTCCATTAAGGCCTTATAATCTAGTAGGGGAACATGGTAAGTAAACAATAAATAGCATACAAAAAGGAGAATCATTACTCATTTAATACAAATATAACTTGAACAGGAGTAGAAAAATGAACAGAAATGTACATATAAGAAATTATTTGAAGTGTGTGAAAAAAGCATAAGAACTTTTTTATTAGATGATGGGAAATCATAATACTTTGATGGGTGAAAGAAGCACAGTTCTAGTTTTCTTTTCAATGTAAAGAAAATAAAATAGAAATAATAGAGAAGGGGGGAACAGCCAATAGGAGTAGAAACCACTTGTCCCTTTAGTGAAAGGTACTGGAAAGAAGATAAGAGTCCAAATAAGAAAGGCAATACCCTGTTATGGACCTATACCCCATGTATGAGCCGAGGCTGTCTCATTCGTTCCACACTTTAGTCAATGACATCATCATCTCCAGACCACAGGATGCTGAAATGCATTGATGAATAGCTCTTGAACTGTCTCCTACTTTCTATTTCCATTGACTTATCTGAAGTTAGATATTCTCTCTCTGTACTTTTGCAAAAATCCAGGCTGTTGTGCCTGCTTCTGCTCCAGATAGAACTTTCTAGAGTGCCTATCTGACTCTAGTTCTTCACTGCTCAGGAATAATTTTGGCCTCTCAATGACTACAGAAGAAAAATTTAAACTCCTTATCCTGGCAACCAAGACTCTCTATAGTTTGGCTTCTGCCTGTTCCTTTTTTGCTAAACACCTTCATTTGCTTGTGTTTAAACCACATGAGTTATGTAATTTTCTGAGCATGGCCTTTTTCCTGGTACCTCAAGGTCTTTGTTAACTTAGTTCCTTTTAGTGGAATACCCCTCTCTCCAGTTGCATCTTCCAAAGCCTTACTATTTAAATGATAAGAATCCAGATTTAGAAGTACTGCTGGACTTCAGAGAGTATCTGGGACCAGAATGTGGACAGCCCAGGGGGGTTCTTTCTGTCTCTGTGAGCCTCTCACATGGGGCCACGGGGTACAATGCCCAGGCTTTAAAAAAGGGGCCCTAATGTGTTTATAAATGTCTGATAAATCCATTTGAATGGATGGGGCTCTGCCCTTGGCATAAAGAGTGACTTAAAGAGACCTCTTGTTGTCTGCATCATGAACTAGAGCCAGTTAAGCATTCCTGGGGAAGCTGGGATGGCTCAGCGGGTTAAGTGCTTCCTTTGCTGTCCTAGGGACCGAGGATCGAATCCCGGCCCTGGCCCATGTGCACCCATATGCTGAACTGGGATGTGCTTCCCATGCGGGAGACCCCCAGCCCATTTCCCACCCTGAGTGGCCCCCTGCACACCAGTGTGGAAGGAAACCATGTCAAAAACTGATGATGACAACTATGGAGCCTGCTCTGGGTCCTCCCCTTCCCTCTGTCTCTATCTCTGTCTCTCTCTGTCTCTGTCAAAAACAATAAAATAAGTCTTTAAAAAGAAAAAGCATTCCTGAGACAGGCAAGTGCAAGGATTGGCTTCCTCTGCCCAACCAAAGAGCCCATTCGCCCCTAGTGTAAAGTGAGGGATTGCAGTCCTAGCAGTAATGAACTCAAGCTTAGACCCATCACAAAGCAACAAATTAATGCTGATAAATATTACTGTTTTCTCCAACACTCAGCTGTTTTCTAAATATGTTGGCTAGCCTTTAAAATGAGGGAAAATATACAGGTTTTCTTGAAGTATTCATTCAGTCACTCAACCAGTATTTATTGATACATGTATTTGTAAGACACACTATTGGTTCTCCACGAATAGATTACCATGACCTTAAGAAATAGCTGACCCTAGATTTAGCCCATTTAGCCAAAGGTGCTGACATTGCAATGACGAAGAGACATCGATTGCTCCTCCTATCCCAATCTTCTTTTTTCAGAATTTTGGCACATTCTTACTCCTTAGGCCACAGGTGGGTGATATGGGTTGCACAAGTCTTCTTCCTTTTACGTAATCAACCCTTTCTTCTCTAGCTCATCAGGATCAATTAATCCTGTCAATGTGGGGACTCTTCTCCTGCTGGTCCATGGACACAAGGAGTCCAAAAATACTCTGGTGGCAACTGGAGCTAATAGTTCAGCAGGACCCTTGTTGTGACAGTGTGCCTCCTTTGAGGACCAAGGCCTCTAACCATGTAAAACCCAGAGTTGGGGAGATGGGAAGGACAAAATCCCAAAGTGGATCATTGGGAGTGATGAAAGGTGGGTCCCTCTTATTTCTATCTCTTGGTTCCCAGACCCATGCTTCTTCCCACCAGGGTCACAACATCATATCGAGTTTCTGATTTAATGCATAGACTGCATCCTGAAGGATAGTACCCCACTCCTCCTATCACTTGCATTGGTCCCAGTCTTTCTACCAGCAGAGGCCAAGCTGGGATCAGATAGTAGAGGAGCAAGGAGGAAGGAAAGTATTATAGTTCTAAGAAAAGTTTGGTAAGATCAACAGGAAGTCCTGCATCTCTCAGGAATGAGCTGCCTTCATGTCCCTGCTACACACAATCACTGGCTGGGTACTACCTGTGAGATGCGCAGCCTGTCAGTGGTGGATGTGACCTGTGGGCATGAGGAACATATGCAAATGACACTCCCACAGCAGGAAAGAAGAGAGGTGCATGGTGCACTTTTGTGGGCGTGACAACACTAAGCACTAGGGACATAGGAATGAGCAAAAGACACAGAGCCTCTGCCTAATGGAGAACACAGTCTAGTAGAGGGGGATCATTAAGCAATCAGAGCTTCACGTGACAAGTACCAGGAAGCACAGAGGCAGGGAGGTGGGGTGGGGGATGGGGAAGCGGGCTCAGGGAGGGCTTCCTGAGAAGCCCTCTAATAGGGCAGTAAAGAGCCCAGACTGCATCGATTTGAACCCAACCTCCCCTACTTTCTAGTTCTGTGTCCCTGGGCATGCTTGTGACCTCTCTGTGTCTTAGATTTTTCATCTACAGAGTGGGGAGAATGTAGTACCCACCTCATAGAGGGTTTGTGGTGACGAAATCCCATAATATAGACCACTTAGAAGAGTGCCTGGCACATAGTGCCCAACTGTTACTTGTGACAGCTCTGAGGCTGGCGACGTGGGTGGGCCAGTTCACCAGTGGGGCTTAGAGTTTTGAACTAACCTCCATTCATGAGTCAGAGAGTGGTGATGCATGCCCCCCGGGAATGAGCATCCCGTGGCTTCAGGTACTGCTGATGCCTCCAATCTGCTAGGGGGAAGTAGATGGACACGCGGCATGTCCCTGCTCTATCTGGGCACTATCCATGCCCTCTCTTCTACACCAGTGACCAGGCTCTCATGAGCTCTGGAGGGCAGGGAGATTCATGATACTGTCCTACCCACAAGTGTTGGGACCGTGCAGCAGCAGAACGCTGCCCTTTCCCAACCAGACTGGTGCAGCCTCCTCTTGTACCAAACCCCTTTCCTGCAGGGAGCATCGTGGCCACCGTAGTGCTCCCTCATCTGTTAGCACCTGAAGCTGATGACAGAGCTGCCTGGGGACCAGTGCTCCGCCATCTCTCACTGGCCTGGGTCAGTGTCTCCTCACAGGAAGGAGGGTCAGGTGGCCCTCACCTGTACATGCCCACCCCCCTCCTCCCCTGCCCCCTGGGGGCCTGTAGGCCTGTGGGCTCTTTTGGTTTTATCTCTTTTTTTCCTTCTTGTTTAAAGTTTGCGTGGTCCTCACTTGCCTAACAATTTCTATGTAAACCTCAGATTTCAAGTCCAGATTCGTTCATCTCCCCTTCTGACCTGTGAGGGCTGGGAGACTCACATTACCCTTTAAAAAAAAAAAAATCTTTTTAATAACCAATTTGGAGGAACTTCCTTTCTTTTAGCTTCTGATATTAGACAGAAGCCCAGGGATCCATTAGCCTGGAGCTTCTGGCCCCCAGAGGGTCTAAGCTTCACTGATGAAATATGTGGGACCGGATTTTTCCATCAAGGACCATGTTAGAACAAGAAGCAGATGAATAAAATATCATTTCCCTTAAGTGCTGACTTGAAATGTCAATAGCCGATATTTTCTCCAGTTGTCTGGTTTATTCTGCAGAGTTCAAGTTGCTAGAACTGCTCAGTCGTCTTCCATTGCTTAGACCCCTCATTGGAGCTGGGAGAAGTTACAGATGAGGACATGGTACATGCTTCTCTCTGGGGCTGGAAAATGGAGAAGGCAAAGGGAACACCTACTTATCGAGCATCTGCAATGGACCAAGCACTCTGCCAGACAGTTTATATTTAGTCTCTCCCTTAATCCTCATAACAGCCCTTTGAGGCGTGAACTTTGACATCTGTTTTGTGTAGAAGCAAACAGAGATTCAGGAAGAAAAAAATCCCTTGCTCATTCCCCCACGGGTAGAAAGAGGCAGATGTGGTATTTATGCTCCAAAGCTCCTATACACTCTTTCCCCTGGTCCATCTGGTTGATTTTTCTCCTGTCCCACCACCTTCATTATACTTCTGGTCACCTGGTTCTAAAACCTGTTATCTCCTTTGCTCTTATTCTCATACTTAATTGTCAATCCTGGCATTTCTTCTTTCTACATTTCTCGTATCCATTCTACCCTTTCTGGCACCATGCTAGTTCAGGCTCTTATCTTAAAATAATTGCAATAATGGCACATGCATCACCCATTTCCAGCTTCTGTTCTTGCAATCCACACTATAGAAGAATCTTCTTGAAATTGTGTGTGCTGAACTTACTACCTTCCCCTTTCCCCTCCTCACACCTTCAGTTTTTTTAAAGATTTATTTTATTGTGTTTGACAGAGACAGAGAGAGACAGAGACAGAGAGAAACAGAGAGAAGAGGGAGGGCCCAGAGCAGTCTCCATAGTTGTACTTCATCAGTTTTCGACATGGTTTCCTTCCACACAGGTGGGGGGGGGGGGCGCTGTGCAGGCTGGGAACTGGGCTGGAGGCCTCCTGCATGGGAGGCACACCCCTTCAAGCCAGGGGCCAAACTGGGGTGTGAGAACTGAACTGGGGGCCTCCTGCATGGGAAGCACACCCCAGTTCAGTACATAGGCCTGGAAGGGTCAGAGTTGGGATTCGATTCTTGGTCCCCGGGCCTGCAAAGTGAGTTCTTAGCCCACTGAGCCATCCCGGCTTCCTATTCCGTTTTCTTTCCTGTCCATGACATATAATCCTAAACCTCAGTTTGACATTTAAGATCCTCTTCCACCCCTTCTTTCCTATCTCCCACGATTTTTTCCAACACAAAGCCTCACTGCACACAAACAGATCCACCCATCATCCCTAGAGCACACTCAAAGCATTCCCTTCTCATAGTCTCCAGCTGTGTGAGCCTCTCTCCTTGAACCTAGGACACCCTTCTCTGTCCTCTCCTATCAGAAGTCCTCTCCCTACCTCAGTCACCAGTAGAATTGTTTTCACTCTATTTGGGAGCCTCTCTGTACTTTTTTGTCCACACTAAGTGAAGTAGAGCGATAAGGTTGGCTGCCTTTTTACAGCGAAGGCCGGGACACTGTACATGCATGAAGGTAAAGATTCATATTTCTCCCCAACTCCCTTTCTTCAAGTCTGTCTATCATAAAACCAAGTGCACGGTAAGTGTGCAATCATATGAGCTAGTTAGTTTTGAGGATCAACAAGCAATACTTTAGAAGAAGACAGGGTGCCACACATTAAACCAGCTGATTCTGGGGGCTGGGGTCAGTAGAAAATGACAGCCCTGTCCCTTACTTTGAATACCTTCTGTATCTCCCTGAATAGCTGCAGTCATACTTAAGAGGTTTCCCTCTTTCCAGCCTCTTCCCAACAAGCTAACTCAACGTGACCAGGTATCTTCTGAAGATGTAGCTTTGACCTTCCTCGCTTCTGCTCCCCTCCTTCCTCTTTGCTGACTGTTCTTTACACCCTTTCTTCCACCCTTCTCATGCCTTCTAACAGGCTACTTTGGGAGGAGGACAAGATCTGGCATGATCAGGCCTTTGGGAAAGCACATACCGGGTCCTTTTAACCAAGACAGCTGTCCTGGCATATCCCAAAGGGTGAGTGTAGTCCCCAGAGTGCATGGGCCCAACCCCGCATTGCTGGGCGAGGAGTGTCTGCTTCACAGGAGACTCAGATGAGGACTGCTGAGGTCTGATTTCGTGCACGCTCTTTTGTTTTTTTGGCTTTATCAGCCTGCAGAGCTTCATGGCTTCTCACGAACACTTCTCACAGGGAGATAATGCATGAGGATCTAGGGCAGGGCAAGTACAAGCCAGAAGCTGTGGGTTGCATTTAAGTATTTGTTAATTTTGTGTTCTGGTTCCTAGGTGTATTTTGTTTTGCCTTCAGTCTTAGCCTTAGGCCTGAGTTAATTAGCTCCACAAGGTGACTATTTATTATTATAATAATTCACTGGGTACCCTGAGAATACCTGATGCAAATGTGTACACATGGATAGGGCCCATCCCTGTAATAGTAACTGACATTTGGACTATATGACCCAGATTACAAAGTACTTTTATGTATATGGTTACATCCAAGCTGTGCATCTGCTCTGTGCAATAGGCCTTTACTGTACCTAATTTACAAATTTGGAAACTGAGATAAGGTGTGGAGAAAGAGAATGCAAAGTCATTTAAGTGTTTATTATGTGCCAGGCACTGCAAGGTGCTTTCATACAGGATGACCCAAAAGTAAGTATACAGTAGAGGTTTATTTTATTTTGTGTCAGTGTGTATGTGTACCCATATAATCTGTTTTGATGAATTTCATTGATACAACTATACTTGTGGTATGCCATTGCATGGATAGGCCATATTTTGTTTATCCATTCACGAGTTGATGGCTACTTTTTTATTTAAAAATTTATTTTATTGTTTTTAACAGAGACAGAGAGAGACAGAGAGAAGGGGAGGGCCCAGAGCAGTCTCCATAGTTGTACGTCATCAGTTTTTGACATGGTTCCCTTCCACACAGGTGGGCAGGGGCCGTGCAGTGTGGGAGCTGGGTTGGGGGCCTCCCGCATGGGAAGCACACTCCCTCGAGCCAGAGGCCAGCGGGTGAGAGCTGAACTGGGGGTCTCCCAAATGGGAAGCACACCCCAGTTCAGCATATGTGTCCCCATGGGCTGGGGCTGGGATTTGAACTTTGGTCCCCAGGGCTGCAAAGTGAGCACTTAACTCGCTGAGCCATCCAGCCTTCCCCTGGATACTTTTTACTACAATGAATAATGCTGTTATGAACACTCACATGCATACTTTTGTATGAACATATATTTTAATGTCTCTTGCATAGATTCATAAGAGTAGAATGAATGGATTTTCTTGTAAGTATATATTTAACTTTTTAAGAAACCATTTTCTAAGGAGTCTATACCTCTATTTTTCAGGAAAAAAAGTTTCAAAAAGAAGACAGAAATGTTTCTGAATTCTACTGCTCATGAAACCACTGCTAACATTTACTTTAAATTAAATGTATACATATTGTACGTCAGTTTAAATAGTTCAAAAGAGATTTTTAAAAATAAAAGACTTGGGGAAGCCGGGATGGCTCAGTGGGTTAGGTGCTCACTTTGCAGCCCCGGGGACCGAGGATCGAGTCCCGGCTCCGGCCCTTTCGGACCCATATGCTGAACTGGGGAGTGCCCCCAGTTCAGTTCTCACCGGGGCGAGACCCCGGCCCAGTTCCTGCCCTGTGCAGCCCCGTGCCCACCTGTGGAATGAAACTATGTGGAAAAATCGATGATGTGCAACTATGGAGACTGCTCTGGGCCCTCCCCCTTCTCTCTGTCTCTGACTCTGTATCTCTCTCTCTCTCTCTCTGTCAAAAACAATAAATAAATCTTAAAAAAAATAAAATAATAAAAAAATAAAATAAAAGACTTGCCTTTATTTCTAGGCCATTCTCCTAAGATAATCACTGCTAACAATTTATTTTTATCTTTTCAGAAAAATGTTATGCATACATCATTATATTTTTTAGATATGGGTGTAGTGACTCAAAGGGAATTATCATAATATTGCTTTGAATTTTTTCAATTTACAATATATTTTGGAGGTCTTCCCATATCAGTACATACTGCGCCACCTTTTTCTTTAAATTTTAATAGCTTTATTGAGTTATGTTGACATATAATAAACTGTATGCATTTAAAATATACAATGTGCTAACTTTCAAAATAGGGATACACCCATGAAACCATCACTGCAATCAAGTTAATAAACGTGTAACTCTCTGAAAGTTTATTCATTCCCCTTTTGCAATCATTCCCTCTCTTGCCTCTTTGCCTCTTTTCCCCTTTCATAGGCAACTATTGATCTACTTTCTGACACCATGTTTCTGTCTAGAGTTTTATATGAATGGAATCATAATTATATATGCTTTTTTCTTTGGATTCTTTTATCTAGTATACTTCTTTTGCAATTCATCTATATATTAGTAGTTCATTCCTTTCTATTGCTGATGGTATACCATTGTACAGAGTTGTCACATTTGTATATCCATTCCCCTATTGATGAAAGCTTGAGTTGTTTCTAGGTTTTGATTATTGCAAATCAAGTTGCTATGAATATTTGTGTACAACCCTTTATATGTCGTGGGTAAGTTCGTAGGAATAGAATATCTGGAATATATGGGAAGTACTTGTATGTTTAACTACCAAATTTCTTTTCATTTCTGTTATGTAGAGTTCCATTTTATAAGTCTACTAGCCATGGATAAGAGTTCCAGTTGCTCTACATTCTATTCATGTCTCTAGAAGTTTAATTTTGTCCATATATATATATATATATATATATATATATATATTCATATATATATATTCAATGTCTTTAACATTTTGAATATATGGAAGACATTTGTAATAACTATTTAAAGTTTTGTCTGCTAATTCTCATGTCTATTTTAGGTCTGGGTCTGTTGCAATTAATTGATTTCTTTCCTTTTTATGAGTTATGTTTCTCTTCATCTTTGCATTCCTGGTAATCTGTGACTAAATACATGGCATTATAAATTTTACCTTAATGGGTGCTGCATATTTTCTATTTCTGTAAATATTTTTGAGATCTTTGGAGATTTTTATTTGAGCCTTTCTTTTAAGAGTATCAGATGGGACCAGAGCCATGTTTAGTTTACGGTGAAATGGTCCTCACTACTGCAAACCCCTTATTAAAGGCTCTACCCAGTGGCCTGTGAGTTATGAGATTTTCCAGTCTAGTTGGTGGGCATAGTCATTACTCCCAGCCTGGTGTGAGTTCTGTATATTATTTCCTCTAACTCTCTTGAGTGGTTCTATCCCCAGTCTTGGGTACTTTCTTCAACCACACGTGCTGAACAGAACTATGCCAAATACTTGGTAGGGGGCTTCTGCTGATTTCCAGAGTTCTCTCTTTGCACAGCCTTCTCCTTTCCTGTATCCTGTGCTGTGAACTCCAGCTGCTTTGGTCTCCCTGGATTCTCAGCTCCAATATTACAAATGCATTATAATTTATTTAACCAGTTCCATATTATTAGATATTTGGGTTGGTTCTATTGTTATTCTCTTATAAACTATAACCAAGACTATCCTCATACATATATATTGGCAGATTCTTGTAAATACAATCATTCTATAGGGTCATTTCTAGCAGGAAAGTTTTTAGTTGAATAGATGTATGCCTGTCTAGTTATGAGAGATAATACTAAATTATCTTCAAGAAGGTTGCATCAACTTACACTCTATATAAAGTAAATAAAAATGACTTTTGGCTCATATCCTTGCCAGCAAGGAGTATTATTAAACTGGAGATATTTGCCAATCTGATAGGTGAAAAAATAAAGGTATTTCACTGTTATTTTAATTTGCATTTTTTAGTCATGAATGAAGCTTAGCCTCTCTTTCCATGTTTTTGGCAGGTTTCCCCATTTCCACCAAGATAATGCTATGGATGAACGACTCACAGGCACACCTCCTTTGTATCAACTTGAACTTCATTCGCTCACTGATGGCTCATCTGCCCCAGCCCTACATGTACACTAGATTTCCTAATTTCTAGGGATTCCTAGATATTGCATTCTGTGCCCTCACTCTGGTAGCTAATAACATTGCTTCTAAACTAACCCATGGATCACTGTCATGGTACAAACTACCGCAATTACCAATTTCAGGTGGCTACCAAGAGGCAAAATTTCTCTATTGTTCCTCAAGAGGTAGACCTCTTGAATGTCTAGAAATCAGCAATGCAGTTGACCTACAATTTTCTGGGACATTCAAGGTCATGGTAGTGATGACTACAACTACTACCATTGTTACTGAAAATCCAATTCAGGATTAAGCCCTGTCAGGTCAAATCATTTATAATTTTGATAGTTTCCTGGCCCAGTGGCTAGAGAAATTGGCAGGAAAAGACACTGAATTTTGTGAATCCTGGATCCATGACACTATGACTTTAGCCTGTATGAAACCTTTAGACTTTGAATCTGCTTAGTTTTCAATATGGGGTCTGTACTCATTAGGGTGGAAGGAAGAACCAGGGTCCAGGAAGCAAAGAAGGGAAGTTGGATTAGATGACTCTTAACTCACTTTCTGACTTAACCTTAAATAAACCTGCTGTGGCATTTGCTCTCATAGACGTCATGGTTCCCCCATCGCCTTCCAGCTCTGCAGCAAACTCCCAAGATTCAAGAAGTTCTGCCAATTTGTATGCACTGGCTCAAGACTATCCTTCTTCCTAAGGGTAGCTCTCAGCCACACCCTGTTCCTTCTGGGCAAGCTGTCAGACTGAATCCCTTTTCCAGCCCTGTCTAAGATATACCTTTTCAAGTTCCTATGACTAATCACACTGTCTCTTCTACCTTTTGTGACATACCTGGAAGCCCACTCTGTATTTATAAGAAAGAAAGTAAAGATTCATTTCAGGGAAACCAGCCACAAAACTCTTATCTTGCTCAGCTTTTTGCCTGTGGGTCCTCATTAGTATAAATGTGTTGGTTCGATGGTAATAATAGCAGGAGCTACCTGCCAGGCACTGTTTTGGTAACTTCATGGCCTGTACCTTTTACTTCCATGAGACTCCTATAAAGTAGTGATTTATACCTAATTTCAAAGTCATGCAGCTAGAAAATGACAGACAGGTCTGTCAAACTCAAGAGACCTTGCTTCATCCAACATATGCTGCACAGCATTGTGAGATAGAGAGAAACATGGTCTTCTCTTGATTCCATGAAGGTTTAACTTTGCTGAAGAAAATGATCCTGACTCTGAAGGAAAATTAAACAATAGATTACATTGCTGGAGAACATTGGCATGCAGTGATTAGTAACTCCTAAGTAAACAGGGCAGAGGTCAGAATGGCTAGAGAAAGCTTCATGGGAGATACACACTTAAGCTGGTCTGTAAGGAAGCCTTTTGGGGAATTTGTTAGATGTTTGGAGAGAATGACAAGGTGGAAGAGAGGTGATTGAGAAGAGTACTTATGGGGTAAAATATGGACTCTCTACACACAAACTTACACATACACACACTTACATACTTAACCAAGTCACTTCACATAATGATACTTCTCACTGCTCACAGAGAGTGAGGCCATCTGGCAAAAGCTCATGTTCTTTAGGATCAATTCATTGCACTTGATTTATTCTCTCTAAGATACTCATAGGGCAGGCCCTAAGCGGCATCATGAGATATCCTCCATGAGAAACAAACTACCCTCAGTGTATTACCTAAGTGATGGGACTGCAGGACAAGAGTGGAACTGATTATTCCAGTATTGGAGACAAGTCTGTTATTCTAACCCATTTCCCTACTTCCTTCTCTGCCAAAGTAATTTCTACATCAGGTCAGGGCTGGGAGTATAGGTCTTTCATAACACTACCCAGACAGACAACACTCCACAGAGCTGTGTTGACATGGATATGACTGGTCATAGACTATAAATGATGAAAGGGCCACTACAAATCATTAAAGTAGAAGTTTTCAAGCTCCTCTTTGGACCCCTTCAAAAGCCGCTGTGCAATGGTGGCTGGAGGGTTACATGAGGATGACAAACTGAGGGAAATATCAGTACTCCATCCCTAGTTCTGCAAAAGTCACTCAGCTTTTACTTTACTTAGTTTGCTTATGCTTCTGCATGAAATACAATTCTGCACGTTAAAAACAAAATTTGCCAAGAGCTGGTTTGGTCCTACTTTTTCATGTAGTAGACAAAGACCTAGGCCCATAAAGGTAAAGTGAACACCCACGTTGGCTACTTAGTGGTTAAGGATCTAGGATCTAAGTCTCTAGGTTGTTGTAATCTCTTCTGAGCCTTGATCACAAGACCTTCATCTCTGGGATCACATCTTTGGCACGAATAATATCACTGGGAGATTATTGTCACAGAATTCAAGGATGAATTCTTGCTTTCTTTTCTTCTTTCTTTCCTCCTCCTCTTCTCCCACTCCTCTTACTCGGGTAAAGGCCAAGTCCAAGATCAACTCTCTTCCTTGATTGCAGAAGTAGCATGGGCATCAAGTCATCCTGAAATAACATTTCCCCTTCCGTTATCCCACTGTTTCTACCTCTTGCCACCCAGCTATCCAATCAATACATAGGATGACATTAAGAAGGCACTGGGAAGCTAGACACTTGATTGCATTAGTTGATAGCAAGATGGTAAGCTTGACTTCTCTCACGGAGTTAGCTCTTCCCACCATTTCAACTTCGATAGCAACTCTCTTTCCTCTTCCCACTCCTGTCTTTGCCAGGTGTCCCTCCTCTACCACTTAAATCAATAATGAAGCCCCTGCAGCAAGGAAGTTGAAATGCTTGAAAATTGTGGAGTTTACAGTGTTACACAGATGGCAAGTTCAAAGCCTTCCTACCTGTTGAAACCTGAGTCCAAGTTCTCAATAGCTGATGAAGTCAGCAATATTTAATGGCAAACACAGGGAGTGAAACAATAGCCTCCAGGTTAGAATACAGGCCTTGGCAGGAATGTGACAGAGGAGGCTTGTCATATGCCCCCAGACATGTTGAAAGCTCCATTAATTGTGTGACTTACTAAAGATCAGCATCTCCTCCATGGTGACCAAGTGGGCTAAGCAGAACTTTGTATTCTTTTTTTTAACTGAGATTAATCACTAACAGTGCTCCAGAATGTGACCTCTGGATAACTTTACAAAGGGATTGTATCATTAAACATTGGGGGTTCCAACTACGTTCAGATCTCTTCAATTAAATAAAAAATTCCCAAATACCTACTGTGTTTACAACAGTTTTTAGACAATACCAGATTACATAAGTCAGAGGTTCAGTGTCCTAGTAGTTTTCCTTTGCTTGAAGAAATAAGATGAACACACCTGAAACAATTGACACCCAGTTATGTTGTTTTGGAAGCTACTGGCATTATGATTGCAATCTTCTTTCTTTCCTTCTTTTTTATTTTATTTTTATGATTGCAATTTTCAACATAATCACAGAACTGCTCTGACTCTCAATTTAATTTAACAATTAATGGCTTACATATTTTGTGCTATGTACTAGACAGTATAGTATAATTTCATGAGCACAAGCTTAGAATTAGAAAGACCTGATTTCAAATTCTGATCTTGACATTTACTAGTTGCACAAACCTAGATTTGCAGAACCTAGAACCTCAGTTTCCTTACTTGAGAAATGTGAATAATAATGTTCATATTTAAGATTTTGTTAAAATTATGTCTTAATGTATGAAAGGCACTTAGCACAGTGATTAGTAGGCATTCAGTAAATGATGGATGTAATTATCCTGGGCTTTGTGAGAATTAGAGAAATGAGCAAGACATAATCTTTGCACTTAAAGCATCTAATAGATATAGATAGATATAGATATAGATGTTGATATAGATATAGATGTAGATATAGATATGGATAGATATAAATAGATATAGACATAGACATAGGTATAGATATAGGTAGATGTAGATTAGGTATAGATTAGATGTAGATATAGATGTAGATTAGATGTAGATATAGATATAGATATAGATATAGATATACTAAATCCTACTAATAATTTTAACCAAGAATGTCAGTTGAGTAAACTTGTTTTTCCATTTGATTTGAAGGTCGGTAAGTTTTGTACTTTTATTTTGCAAGAGGCAAGGCTCTACCAATTATCAAGGAGAAAACTCCAACTTTCAACAGCCTCTCTTTTCCACCACTAGCCCTAGCATAGATGGAAACTCCAGAAGTATTTATGATGCATACCAAATGAAAATAAAGTTCAGCTGAACTTTAGTCATTTTCTATGTTTTAAATTAGGACATTCCTATATTTTTTCAGAACCCGTATTAAATGTGACGGGAATCAACTCAAACTAGCTTAAGCCAAGTATTGCATATAATATAATATTACCCATGTTTGGAGAAAGATCTTCAGGATTAGTCTAGCATGGTCATTTGCCTGTCATAAGACCAACTTGTTTAACCAAGAGGATTGTGGGTCTCTGAAGGGGTCAAGTGCTGGGTCACATGCTTCCCCTTTGGCTGTTACATGATGGCCCAGAACAGTAGTTTTCTCACTGAGTCAGCTCTGCCTGGTAGACTACATGCTCTCCTAGAGTTGAAATACCTGAAAGAGAGCCTGGCTTTTTGAGGTCCTGCAAAGCCTCACTGATGCTTTACGTAAAGCCACCGGCCTTAGGGTATTTTGTTGTAGAAAGCCTACTACCTTTTAGAAGCCTAAAGACTTGAGTGGCCCATCCAACTCTATTACACAAGAATTTTGGAGAGAAAATGTCACTGACTTCTTACTCAGGGAAGATGAGGTGTGTTTCCTTGACCCTAGAGACAAATATAGCAGCATTAACACTAGATAGAAGAGAAATGTTATAAAAAGCTGCACAAGCCAATGAATCATGGGCACAGTAAGCTTCTGGAGTTTTCTTACAAGTGTGAGCTAGATCTAATCTGCCCTTCAGCTCCTCACAACCATACCCAGTTAATTATTCCCCTGCCCTTCCCTAAGTTGTCCAAGCGACCCTGTTTTATTACGGTATCTGAAAGTCACACTCTGAGTGTACTTCTTAAGGATTTTTTTGAGGATGAAGACCATTAGAAAATTAGGCTGAGTCGAGTTTAAAATGTTACTGATATTGGCTTTGACATCAACAACTGTGCAACAAAATATTGAGCAACCCTCTCACTTGGAGAACCTCAGTTTTTTCCACTATAAAACCTGGGGCTTGGATGAGGTCCTGTAAGATCCCATAGGGGCAACTGAATAAAGTGCCTGGCAGTAGCAGATGTTTGCTGATGGTTGGTTGGTCTTGGCTCCCGTTTTCCTCCTCCCAGATATACATTCCACTGTTCAGTGTCTGATTGGCCTGTTGGCCTAGTCACCCATTATCAGGAAAAGGAGCAGGAAGTGGGATCCAGTAAGAGTTTGATTTGGAGGAAAGAAGCGAAAGCATGGAAATGTCTTAGATTACTGTCTGATAGCAGCAGTTTATTAAAACCCTTCTCCTAATCCTGGTAAATAGCCAAAGGCTAAAATCCAATAGGAAGTCAACATTTTAGAGGCTAGTCATCAGGCACCCGTACCCTGATCCTCTGATACTTTTATTCTTATAACTTGTCTCTATAAATGGCCAAGGCTTTCAACACTGAATTTGTCTTGGTGGTGATGAGGGGTGGAGGTGGGTAGCAAGAGAGAGAGAAAGACAGAGAGAGAGTCTTGAGAGAAGGCAGCCAGTCATGGGAGGCCACCATGGGCACAGAGGCAAAAGGCCAGTGAAAATTCCTGAGTCAGAAGGCTGAATAAGAATTTTAAAAGGGAGATGACTAATGTTGAACTTAAAATTGTTTTTGTTGGCTTTTTAGTTGTGATATTAGAATTACAATTGTTATATTTACAAATGTTTTCAAGTGTGTAAGAGGTTTGTTTATTTTGTTTTGCTTTTGTCTTCTAAAGAGAGGAAGGAGATGAGATTTGTTTCTGGCTTGCTCAAGTATGTAACAAAGAGAGTACTTTGGATGTAACATAAATCCCCCAAGAACTGGCAGTAATATATTTTTTTAAAGGCTTTGAACTTGCATAAGATGTGGAATAGTCATTCTCACTGATTTCAAATAGGTCTAAAGTGACTATGTGATCCCAGCTGACATTTGGGTCACACACGTAGGGTGACCAGCATAGGATACCTTGTAGCTACATCTTGTAGGTGTCCTTGCTTCAGTGCTGTTTAGGGCCCTGGGTTCCCAAAGAATGACCATGGATTCCAGTCCAGCCCACACACCAGCCTGGCTGAGGCCTCTTAGTCCTCTTCCTCCTTCCAAGCCTCCTGTCAAGCGGTCAGCCTTCTCTTCCCCTATGACCACACAGGAACTTCAGCTGCTCATACGTTGTTATTAAGATTATTCCCATTGTCTCTTTATAGGTGCTTATGGTGCACAAAGATGGAGACAGAAACCATGCCACAGTGATTTTCTCCTTACCCACCTAGATGTTCACCTGCTATATAGAGTAGGTTAATTAATGTAATTGATTGGGCTGAGTTGTCATTGCCAGTTGTTGTCTGCGAGCAAAGAGGTGCCTGACAGCCCCATTGACAAGTTTGGGTCACAGTACCCAGGCCTGGGCCAGAGATTTTGCTCTTGTGCATGACCTGGGCGTCAACGGTGACTCCCTCTCCCCGCATTTCCATATTCCCACATTCACTGACCTCCATCCAGATCAACCAGTTCCAGGGCTGGGCTTTTTCCACTATAGCTGGCTGCATCCTGAACTACAATTGTTTACTCCAAGCAATTAACATACATCAGACAATGCAAAGACCAAGCTGGAAATTGAGATCAGTGAGAAAAATACCATTCTCTTTAGGAAAATTCAAATGAATAGGAAAAGAAAACCAGGGGATGGACAAGCTTTACTTGTTCCTTTAGCTTTCCCACCTTATAAATTAGCCTTGTGTCCCAGAACCGTATTGCCACACATCCCTCTGGCTGTCCAATTATTTTCTCCCTTCCTCCTTCCTGGTCCCTTGTCTTGCCTGTGCTCCTATACATGACCCTACTACAGGGGTGGTGAAACTTTTGGCAATCGAGTGCCAAAGTTTATGAAATAAGAGTATACTCACTTGACTCGTGTGCTAACCTATCAAGTGAGATAGAGGTATCGATTATTTTTATGTCTATAAGAGCATAAACAATAATTTTTAAAATGGTATTCACAGCTCCATGTGCCAAAATAATTTCTCTGTGTGCCACTTTGGGCACGCGTGCCATAGGTTCACCACCCCCATCCTACTACAATGCCCATCCTCCTCCCTTTAGGCCTTTTATACTCAACCTGTTCTTCAAGGCAAGGAAGATTTCTTGACTGGACTGTAAGCTCTGTGAGGGCAGAGCTCTATCTGATTTCTTTACTGAATATCCCAGTGCATGGATATTGTGGAGGAAAGGAAGGAAGGGAGGAAGGGAGGAAGTTTGGGAGACAGGAAGGGAGGAAGAAAGGAAGGAAGGAAGGAAGGAAGGAAGGAAGGAAGGAAAGAAGGAGGCAAGGAAGAAATGGGGAATAAACTGTACTAGCCTATACTATCTTTGCCTTGTTTGATATATTATTATAATATAATATAATTTTATATTATAATAATATATACAAATACAAGATAAATAATATAAGATAATTGATAAAACTATTATATATTAGGTTATGTTAATTAAATTATTTATATTATGGTATGGTATGGTATATTATATTATAGCATATCAGATTATGTTTATTATATGTTTATTTGATATTTATAGTTACTGCTGAACAGTGGCAATAGGGGTTATTCATCATTTTACCTGAGTGTGTCCACACCCCAAAGGCTGAGTAATGCTTCTTCAGTATTCAGCCCCCTTTCAGGATGTGATGTAGCTTCTTCTTACTAACTACTTACTGATAAAAGAATGGTCTGTTTAGAGACCTCATGTATGGGTTGGGTTCTCAGGCCATAATTTACAAGAGAGTTTACACGTGAGTGAGAGGCCTCATCTACCAGCCCTGTGTTCTCAGCCATGGATGCTGCTGCTCTTTCGTGACGACCATCAGCCCAGCAACTCCAAGGAGCCAAACAGCAGCTGAGGAGCTTCAAGGAGAGAAGCCCAGGGGTCTGCACGCCCCTCTGCAAAAACAATACACAGGAGTTTTTCTACCTGAACGACAGCAGCCCTAAAACTTCAGGCTTAATACGGCTATATTCACCGTTACTATTTTTTTCAAGTAGAATCAAGCAAAAGCAAAAAGGTTTTCTGGGGAAGCTGGGATGGCTCAGTGGGTTAAGTGCTCACTTTGCAGCCCCGGAGACCAGGGATCGAATCCTGGCTCCAGCCCAGGCGGACTCATATGCTGAACTGGGGTGTGCCCCCCAGTTCAGTTCTTGCCGGGGCCTATGTGGAAGGCCCCCGGCCCAGTTCCTGCCCTGCACAGCCCTGCGCCCACCTGTGGAGTGAAACTATATGGAAAACTAATGCTGTCAACTATGGAGACTGCTCTGGGCCCTCCCCCTTCTCTCTGTCTCTCTCTGTCTGCCTCTCTCTCTGTCAAAAACCAATAGAAATAAATCTTAAAACAAAAAAAAGGGTTTTTTAGTTGCAGAGCAGATGTTGCGTGGTCAGTTGGAGTACCTGATCTGCAGCTGCGGGGTAAGGGCCACCTGCCTTCTTGCAGCCCCAGTGACCCGAGGATCACATGAGTCCCCTCCGCCTGGGGGCTCCTCTCTAACACAGGCTGTGGAGATCGTGGGCAGTGCTCTCAGCCCAGCCCTTTCCATGCAACAGGCTCTTCTGCATTTGTGCTCCTGGACTTGTCTCAGCCCCTGGGGATGCCACCCCCTACCTGCCCAGGTAATTCAAATAAGTTCCCAGGACCATGCTCTGCTCTTTGCCCTCCTGTGGGCCTCACAGATTTCCTTCTTCCTTCCTTCCTTCCTTCCTTCCTTCCTTCCTTCCTTCCTTCCTTCCTTCCTTCCTTCCATTCTTTCTTTCTTTCTTTCTTTTTGTTAAATGTATTGGGGTGACATTAATTGATATCAATTACATTGTTTCCAGGTGTACAATTCTACCTGACATTGTCTATACATCGCATTGTGTGCTCGCCCGCCACCCAGAATCAGCTTGCTTTCCATCACCATATGTTTGATTGCCCCTCCCTCCTCCCTGCCTCACAGGTTTCTACTATTCGCTTCCAGCTCCTTCATTTGGAGACCTGTCCAGACTCCAAACTGGGGACTCAGGCCCTGGATCCCAAGCTGCCTTCTCACTGCACCTGTCTCCAGCTCCAGGGAACACCCACCTTTCATCTGCCTCACACTGTGCAAAGCTCCACACGGGGCCACGTGTTGGGCCCTGGCAGCCAGTGCGGTACAGACAAGTATCATCAAAGTTCTAGCAGGATTGAAGATGCAGCTTTGGGGGGCAGAGATGACTTGGTTCTGTCTTACCTGGCTCCTTGAAACTGACAAAGACACCCCATACAAGATTTACATCTGTTTAGTTCCCACCCCTGATTCACCTTGTTGTTTCTTATTCGCCCATATTCAGTCTCACCTCAGGATTCACATTTGGCCCCTGACTGTATTTTCAGCTCTAACCTTGGCTGCTCTCAACAAGGTTCTGGTCTCACCCTTGGCCTTTTGACTCAGGCTGCCATTGGCTTCTCTGGGCCCTAGCTTCTTGTTCCACATCAATTCTGCTTGTAGCCACACTCTGCTGAACACTGAGAGCTGGAAGGTCTTTCTCAGCTCCGGAAGCCGGGGACCCAGTCAGAATGGGTGATTTTTCTAACAAAAGATGGTAGGATTTTCTCAGGCCCAGGATCAAGATGCAAGTAGAAGAATCCTATCAATTTAGTAGTTTGAGTGACAGGTTTCTGTTTCTTTTTTCCCCCTCTAAATATATTTATTTATTTATTTATATTTACATTTAATGTTTCTTCTCCATGGCCCCCCAGCCCTCCTCCCTCACCTCCCCACCCCCACCCCCAGGCAACAGCTAAACCACTGACTGTGTCCTTGTGTCTTTGTTCCTTTCAGGTTTATATTCTACCTATGAGTGAAGTCATATATTTTTTGGTTCTTCCAGTCTGACCTATTTTGCTTAATAAGATGTTTTCAAGGTCCGTTCATGTTGTCACAAATTGCTATATTTCATCTTTTCCTTTTGCTGAGTAATATTTCATTGTGTAAATGTACCACAACTTCTTTATCCAGTCATCTATCAGAGGATACTTTGGTTGTTTCTATGACTTGGGCCCTGTGAACAGTGCTGTGATGAACATTGGGGTACATGTCTCTTTGTGAATGAAGGTTTTCAGGTTTTTTGGGTCGATACCCAGAATAGGGGTTGCTGGGTCATATGGCAATTTTATTCTTAATTTTTTGAGGAACCTCCACTCAAGGCAGTATGGAGATTCCTTGAGTGACAGGTTGATCACAACAGGAGAAAGACTGAAAAGAGGAAAGGAGAGTGGAGATTATTTAAGAGGTGAGAGAAGAATTACTGTTCCTTCAAAGTATTCCTATAGGGAAAGCTGGGATGGCTCAGCGGGTAAAGCGCTTGCTTTGAAGCCCTGAGGACTGAGGATCGAATCCTGGCCCCGGCCCAAGTGGACCCACATGCTGAACTGGGGTGTGCCCCCAGTTCAGCTCTTGCCGGGGCCTATGTGGGAGGCTCCCGGCCCAGTTCCTGCCCTGTGCAGCCCTGTGCCCACCTGTGGAGTGAAACTATATGGAAAACTAATGTCAACTATGGAGACTGCTCTGGGCCCTCCCCCTTCTCTCTGTCTCTCTCTCTGTCTCTGTTTCTCTCTGTCAAAAATCAATAAAATAAATCTTAAAAAAAAAAAGTATTCCTATATTTAATTTTCACCCAGAAAACTAACAAAGGTAACATTTAGACAAAATTTCTTGGTTATAACATGACAGAAATAGTGGGTTTGCCAGCTGCAAACTGTTAAATGTTAAAGGTACTTCAGTCTGAGTGCAAAGAAGTGGTGTGTGTGTGGGGGGAATCCCATGGCCTTTCTACTCCCTGCTGCCTCTTCTACTTCTGTCACCTGTCAGTAATGAGGGCTGGGACAGTAGCAGGCTGTTTTATTTGGGGCGGGGGGTGGGGGTGAGGTGGGATTATATTTACTTTATAAAATTGTCTAAAAATCCCAAAGGAACGTCCACTTGATCAGTATCTTATCATAGGATACTGTGGAATTATGATTTTGTTCTACCTTCAGAGGACGGGGAGAGCCACCATGGGTTTGTGAGAAACTCCCCCTTTAATCTGAATGAGCATAGAGGCAACAACATGTTTGAGTCGTCACCTAAAATGCAGTCAGTTCCCTTTATTTGCTTTCAAGGATCCATCTCTTAGGTTAGTGCCAGTTAGATCCCTGTTTGCAGAAAGACTGCATGGATTATCTGCGTGGACGACAGGGTGCTGTGCTTGCAAGTGTGTGTGTGTGTGCGCTTGTGTATGCACATGAGCATGTATGTGCATACAATAAATGGAGGAAGCAGGAGTGGAAACTGTTGCTGTTTCATAAAGACAAATATGACATTGCAAATAATACATTCCATTGGCCCAACGATCCTGAAACACATTATTTCTTCAGGAGGCTGCAGTTAGTTCAATGATGCCACATAATTGGGTAGGGGTATTACCAGGGAAGGTTGAGTGGCTGGCTGACTGCCATTACCTAGCAGGACAGTGAATTTATAATGTCCCAAGGTTCTGGTTCTCAGCTTTGTTGGAAGAGCCTCTATTCGTTCAGTACCTCTTACCCTATGCCAACATCTGAGCGAAACACTTTCATACACAACTTTATTTAAATCTCACAGCAAGCCTGCCAGGTGGGTATTATTAGCTTCACCTTCCATGAGACTCAGAAGGTTAGGTGATGAGCTTCAAGATCCTGAGCTCATCACATACAGAGCTGGAATTCAGACATAGCCTTTCTGACTCCAAAGCTGCTAGACTTAATGACTGCAATAGTATTTCTTTCTGCAGGAACCAGAATTAGAGTGATTAATGTACTCTGGTTATTAGACTTTTGCTGAAGGACAGGAATTACAGAACTCCCCAGAGACAGCCGAGCAAGCCACATGGCTCCTTGGCTTAACTCTCCAGTGAGCAGAATGCCAGCCAAGTGTCGAGTTATCCTAGGAGCTGAGTCAGACATCAGGAAATTACAGTTGACCCTTAAACAATAAGGGGTTTGGGGCACTGACCTTCCATGCAGTAAAAAATCTGCCTATAACTTTGATGCTCCCCAAACTTAACTATCCTTGGTATCCACGGGGGATAGGTCCCAGGACCCCCATGGATACCAAAATCCACGATGCTCAAGTCCTCTATGTAAAATGTAGAACCGTGCACACAGTCACTCTCAGCGTCCTTGAACTCCCAACCACAGGTTGACAACTGTGCAAGTATTTATTCTTAAAAATCCTTGCAGAAGTGGACCGGCGCAGTTCAGACTTGTGACTTTCTAGGGTCAACTGTATTTGGTGAGCAAGAATGAGACGATAATGAGAAGGGAAGTTCTGAGAACACTTAGGTCAACCAGGGGGGCCTGGCTTCTCAGGATGGATTCAGAGACCCTCCTCAGGCATAGCTGCACTCAGGGCTCCCATTAACCCTTCCACTGCTGGCCGCTCTCTTCCGATGACACGTCCTGTTGTCTGTGTGCTCAAGTTTTTGATCTACAGCTAATAACAAATTTATACTTGGCCAAGAGAACGCCTCTGTCTTCCTTCTCATAAGTGAACAGAACTCATTGAAATGGCAAGAGGACAACTTCCCCCCCACCCCCCTCCAAGTACCTATGGGGAAGATGGGCTCCCAATGGCCCATAAGGCACTGGTGGACCCTGCAGGTGACCCACCCACCACCCTTCTCCACCTGCCTGCTTCCTGGTCCCATGCTAACTGTGAGCTTCCAGTCAGTTGAGAAAACAAATTATATTCTTGAAGCTCTTTCGAATTGGATTTTCTTTTATTTGTAGCCCAAACCATCCTAACTGACATGGGCACTATTTCAACAGTGGATTTAGAGGATTCCAGGATAGCTCAGCAATTGAACCTAGCAATCGCGAGGTCTGGGGTTCGATTCCTGGCCCCAGCCTGTGCAAACCCATAGGCTGAACTGCAGCATAGCTGGTGATCTCAGGGATGGCTTGGCAGCAAAGGGTCTCACCTCCCATGTGGGAGGTCCCCAGTTTGGTTCCCGCCCTGCATGGCTCCACATCTACCTGTGTGGAACAAAACCCTGTTACGTCTAATGATGTACAACTATGGAGACTGCTCTGGGTCCTCCCCGCTTCTCTGTCTCTCTCCTCACCTTCCCTTAAACAATAAAATAAATCCAAAAAGAAAAAAAGTGGATTTAAGCAAGCCTCACTCCTTCAGTGATTCTTTCAGCGAGTACTTTTTAAGTACCTCCTTTATACCAAAGGCCACTCTAGGTCCTTGGAATATGTCCATGAACAAAATGGACAAAAGTTCGGGGGCTTCATGGGGCTTACATTTCAGTGGGAGTGACAGACAACAAAGGACATGTAAATAAGTAAATGACAAGTATGTTATTGGATAAGTAGCATGAAAAATAAAAATGTACAACAATGTCTCAGTTCGCCTTTACCCAAGAGAAGACCCTGAGAGAAGGGTTTTGGTGCAATTAGCTCGCAGAGCACAAGTGAGAGAGAAGGAGACAGGGGAGGGAGAGAGGTGAATAGACTGTTTGCTCGCAGGCAGTTTGCTGTTGCATTGAGCAGGGAGCGCCATCCTATTGTAGACCCACTGAGACATCGTGTAGAAAATATGTCAGAATTGTTCCCCTGAGGGCTAGAAAATCTGGGTTATTTTCCCACCAGCTCGGTCCCTCATTAGTTGAGGGGTACCCCTGAGGATGTTAAATCATCCAGCCTTCAGAGTGCCCCCAGCAGGCTTAGCAAGCTTCAGTGGTGGAAAAATCCTCAGGAAGTGAGAGAACAAGGAGGTGCCTAATAAGGAAAGCTGTGAGCTGTGAGGATGCACGCACTACAGCTGCAGGTGAGAGCCCAAGGTGGGTGGAGGAGCTATGGGGAAGACAGCAACCGCGTCTGCTTGCTCGGGGTACAGGGGATCGGGGTGCGGGGGCTGGTTGAAGTTTGAAATAGGGTGGTCAGGATGGCCCTCATGAAGAAGACGATATTTGTACAAGGACACGAAGCCTGTGGGTAAGTGGAACAGCAGTGCTGAACCCCAACGCTGGGAGTGTTCCTGAAGAATGTGAGAAGCACTAAGGAGACCAAAGGGGCTGGAGCCCCGTGATCAAGGGCAGGAACTGAGGTCAGAGGGGTCACAGGGTCCAGAGCGTGAGAGGCCTTGGAGGGCATTGTAAAGTTGTTAGCTTTCACTCTATGAAACGGGAAGGTGCTGGAGGACCGGGGCCCTACATTGTCATCCAGGAGAAAAGTCAGTTCATGCCCTTGGTGGGGCTGAGTGGCATTGTCATAGGTTCTGGAGGCCGACCACTGTGAAAACAAAGGAGATGCCAGGTAGCCCTTTCTGGTTGTCCAGTTGGAGTGTGAGGAACAATAGCAGACATCGCCTTTTCTCGCTTAAGAACACCTTGTGAGTTCTATCGACTGGAAACTTGGCCTTTAGGGTCACTCTTCCTGAGGGCTTTTCATGTTGGTCATTTGCCAACTGAAGAAGTTGAATGCTGTTCTTGTGGGAGAAGTTACTGGGATGTAAGACAAAAAGAAAGCTTCATCTTGGGCATTACCATCAAGATTATTCTTTGACTTTATGTTCCCAAAATTAGGACCATTTACTCCTTTTTCTTATAATGTCCTAGTGAGGAAGGTCTAATTTTGTATTCTCAGTTTATAGGTAAGAAGCTTTGGGCACAGTAAAGATTACGTGCAGTTAGCGCTGACATCCTAAATTCTTTGGATCTCTGTTATATCTTTCCTAACATGTTATATAGACCCCTGATCCTTGCAGTGTGTCCATATCACTGGGCACCTATTTCCCTTTCTTAATGTCAGGGTTGGAGCATGTTTTAGGGGTTGATGAAATGTTTACAGTAAAAAACAGAGAAACAGTGATTCATTTGGTTAAATAGGAAAAGTCAGGGTGAATTCCCAGGATTAAAAATAAAAATTTTTCCAGTTTTTTCACTGTCAAAGGTATTAGAATCACCTGAGGCCACTTATTAAAATGCAAGTTCCGGGGCCCTACCCCAGTTGTACTGAATCCTAATCTCTAAGGAAGAAGCTGGGAGTCTATTTCACAAGCTCTCTGAGTGGTTGTTTCACATACTGAAATCTAAGCCTGTTTGAGAGTAGGGGCTGGAAATGGTAAATATGATCTAAGTGGTACTGTAAGCCATGTTAGGGAGTTTGAGCATTATCCTAGGAGGGTAGACTTACTAGACTGTCTTCTGATCAACTGTTAGACAAGTGACCACTGCCCATTATGTCCTTGGATGCACTCCATGTACCATGAAGCCTTCCTAACAAGAACATCAGTAAAGAGGTTTGCTTCTTGTAATTTGCATGTGTTTTACAATATGAAATCTGTAATCTTTATTTTGAATTTTATTTATTTTATTTTTTTTCTGTCTACTTTTTGGTAGCTACTCTGGTTCCTGGGTATGTAACCACTAAACAAAATTGCCAGATACATGGTTCCAAATAGGTCACGTGTAACCGTGTTGCCTTGCATTGTTCAGTAATTATCGCAGGCTGCATAACCAACACATAACATGCAGAGTAGCAGCTATAAGTTTGGTAGCATGCAGGTGTCGTGTATAATAAGAAGCCTGTCAGAGTGGCTGAGAAGACTACAGGACTTCAGAGGAGACTTTGAGACAGAATTTAAGCTTCTAAGGGGACTTCTTTTATATCCTCTCACACAACACCTAACTGCAATGCAGTGTAGCTACTAGCTCATTTGTATGTTTAATTTGATGCTTATATTGTAGTAGAGGGAGATAGACCATGTAAAAATAAATGGCATTACAAGAAAACTATCAGGGGAAGCCGGGATGGCTCAGTGGGTTAAGCGCTCACTTTGCAGCGCAGGGGGACCGAGGATTGAATCCCGGCCCCGGCCCGTGGGGAACCATATGCTGAACTGGGAGCTCCCCCAGTTCAGTTCTCTCTCTCTCTCTCTCTCTCTGTCAAAAATAAATAAAAATATATTAAAAAAAAAAAAAAGAAAACTTATCAGAGAATAGGAAGCACCACTTAGAGAAGTTGAGGGATAGTGCAATGACTATTTTAGTTTGAACAGTTGAGGAAGGCTTTTCTAACAAACTGGCATTTAAGCTGTGAATGATAAGAGGAACAAGGCATGCAAATATGGGGGTATCATAGAGAAGACAGTTCAGGCAGAGGAACCAGCCAATGCAGAAGCCTTGAGACAGGAGCCAACTTGGCCTGTTAGAGGAACTGAAAGGTCAAGCGTTGAAACTTGGTGGGGATGGGGTGGGGATGAACGAGAGGGAGTCAGAGAGGTAGGCCGGTAACGCTCAGCCAGCCTCTGGCAGCAGCATGGTGCTACTTTCTGAGTATAAAATGGAAAGCTGCTGAAGCACAGTAAGCAGGGATACACCTGATATGATTCAGGTTCACGAAGTATTGTTCTAATGTGTGCTGAATGGAAAGGGACAAAGGTAGAGGCAGGGTAATGAGTCCCAAGCTCACCAGGGAGAGAGGCAGGCAGGGGTCTTGGGTTGGGTCAGCAGTGGTGGAAAGGGGAGACATGGATGGATTCAGGAAGTATATGATGTAGAACCAGTGGGATTTGCCAATGGCTTTGAGGTGGGGAGCGAGGAAATTGAAAGAACCAAAGACAGTGCCTAGATTAAGTAGCAGTAGCTACCAGTAGGGCTATTGTGTCAGGGTGGAGCCACAGACGCTAGGAGAAAGTGCTTTAAAGAAAAGATAGTAACCACTATGTCAAATATTTCTGATATAGAAAGTAAGATAAGAACAGGCAAGCGATCTCTGGGTTCGGCAACAGGGGGTCATTGTTGACCTCTCTAAGGCCAGGCTAAGAAACGTGGCTCAGGCAGAAACCTTGTTGTAGTGAATGAAGGATTCAAGGTAAGGGGGAGGCATAGAAGCAGTGACTATAATCAACGCTCTCACAAAGTTTACTATGCAGGGAAGTGTGTGGATGTGGCAGGAGTTGGAAGGAATATGAGTTTGAGCTCTTTTGTTATTTCTTTTAAGATAGAGGTCTTAGAGCATGCTGTGTGCTGATTTGGATGAATTAGTCAAGAGAGAAAGACCCATCATGCAGAAAAAGAAAGAAATAATTACAGGAGAAGGTGAGAATAATTCTAGGAGAACTTGAGAAAGTGGAGATCCAGGGCAAAAAGAGAGCTATTATCTTTGCCAGGAATGGAAACCTTTTATCCAACTAACAGGAGGGGAAACAGTACTGCCAGTGCAGACATGCTGGGAGTGTAGGCATGAGAAGAAAAGGGAGCTCTTTGTTTAATATCTGCCTCTATTTTTCTTAGTAAAATATCAGACAAGGTCAAGGGTGGAAGGGCACAGGTGCATGAAATTTGAGGAGAGACACAAAAATGAGCAACAGTTTTGAAGAGTGGAAAATTATTGATTATCTACCTTAATGTCTCCTTGAAATTTGTGGTCATATGTGACATAATTTTTTAAAATTTAGAAATAGCTGTGGGATTGCAAACTCAGAGTAAGTGATAGCAGGGCTTAATCAGGTTAGGACTTAGCCTGCTTGGTGCTATAGAAAGAAGGAAGGGCTTGTGATTTGAGAAGGTTTACAAAGGAGTGATTATGAAATAGACCATGAACTTCTCACTAGGTAAAGGGGGAAGGACATGAATGGGTTGACTGATTGTAGCACCAATGTATTGGTCATCTTGCTGAGGTTAAAGAATTTTTGGAGTAAGAGTGTCTAGAGGAAGTGACTAAGAAGCACAAGAATTGGTAGTTAGAAAACAGGGCACCTGAAATTTTAATATCAGAGAAAATCCCAAGGTCAAGAGCATAATTACGGGGTTGAACACATGAGGTGAGATGAAAAAGTAGATTATCGCAAGTGAAGAAGTTGAAAATGGAATGGCTAGAGAGATGGATAGATTATCCATGTGGATACTGAAGTTTCAGAATATGGTGATAAGAGTGGTAGTAGAACAGAAGGCTGGTGTTAAAGTCATCAGCCAGGAAGGGAACTCTAAGGGCTTGGTAGTTAATGGCAACAAGGAGGCATAGTGGGGTGGTTGAAGGACTTGGGAATTAAAAGGTGGGAGGAAAATGATCTTGAAGTAACAATGGGAAGCAAGGATTAAATGTGAGAGAGCAAAAGATAGCTTCCACTACAAGAGCCAGGATTCAGTGAGGCAACAGGTGGAGGTAGGATTATCAACATTTGTCCAATTTCAGAAGCACCATTTTCACAGGAGGCAACGTGAACAGTACCTTTCTGGGTTGTGAGACACAGACAAAGGGCAAAGGTTAAATTCAAAGAAGTTGAAGATGCGGGGGCATTTTCCAGTGACACAGCGTGAGTTTCAGAGCGCCCAGTGGAGGGTCAAGAAGGTCAAATCCATGGATATACAGAGAGGCCAGGAGATGAGGGCCCGGCAGGTCATAGGTGGCCTGGGAAATGCAAGCTTTCTGTGTTTTGTAGCTACTTCACCCACAGGTTGACTTGGGTTCCTAAACCATTTGTGCTGTTTAGTGTAATTTTTCTAGGCCTCGTTTTTCTTTCTTTCTTTTTTTTTTTTGATAGGTTTTTAAATCATGAAATAAGAGACATCTTATCTCCAGAGCTCTATTTTCAGTCAGCAATAGCCTGAAATAATTTACTTGCAAGTGTTTTGGAGTCAGATAATCTCCCCAGGACAGGTAAGGTTGGCAAATATGTGTGATTTTTGGCCACTGCTGCGCTTCTGCCTACCTGCAGAAGCATGTCACAGAGCTCATATTACTTGGATAAAGGCCCAGCCGCCTGTGGGGGCACACTTGTCCCCAACACTGTTTTCTCAAGTATTTCTCCTGTTACCAGCCCCTGGATATTTCCATGTGAGCTCAACCTGAGCCTGTGTCCATGAGAAGAGTAAATATCATCTATGACCTGGTATAGAGTCTTCCTTTTCTTTCCAAATGTGGTGACTGGTTTCCCTTTTCTAGAGTTTTCTAAGTCACCAAAGAGTCCTGGCAAATGACATTTGCCTGCTTTGGAAACCTTTGCAAATGAGGTAGCAGTTACTGAGTTGCTAAAAGGGAGAGCCCAGAATCCCAAATCCTTCATAACCTGAATCTCATGGGACCATGTCTCCCTCTTGACGCACTCACTTAGCATAGTCATTAATTCCATGGTCGGTCATATGATTGGTTGTCAGCTTCCTGCGGGTGGAGAGCGTGTCCTCGCCTCCCGCTCCCTATTCCCGCTCACTATTCCCGGTGGGCGGGACATTTGTGGATTACAGCAGCAGATGAAGGCTTGCACCTTCCTTTCAGCACCATTGCCTGTCTGGTAGCGTCTCACATTCTCCCTGAGCTCAGGCCCCTCAGCTTGTCTATTAGTGGTCACATGGACCTGCCTCACTTAAGGGTGTGCTGAGCACTCTCTACAGCCTTCCTCTGAAAAGGAAGTCCACACCAAGCTAGCTAGGTCCTCATGCATGTTCTGGCCACTCAAAGACGACCTGTTAGTGGTGGGATTCGGGCACCAGCCAGTGAAAGAAGTCCTATCCTGGGTTCCAATGCTCACTCTAGCATTTAACTAGCTGTGAACTTGAGCAGGTGACTTAGCTTCTCTGAGCCTCAGTTTACCTTTTTGTAAAACGGTGATAAAAGTATTATTGACTTCCTACAGCACTTGGGACAACCAAGTGAGATAGAACAGAGAGTTGTCTAACCCATTTCCCATTTAGAAAAGAAAAGTGCATTTGCTGCTACATTCATTAATTTTACGTAAACATGCTCTTTGAGGTGAAAGCAAATCTGACTGGTTTTCAATGCGAAAATAAAATATAAAAGCTGTTCTTGCAGTTATTTCTAAACAGAACTTGTCTATAATCCTTAAGTAACAGAAATGTATGTGATGATCAGTATTGGATAATATTTTTTTCGTGTGGCACATTTCAAAGTTTGGGGGTACAGTTAAGACTATAATCCACCAATTATCTCAGTTACAGATATAAGTGCTGCCAGCGAGTATTCTTGGGGCAAACAGGAAATGAGTTAGCCCCAAGCCAGGGGTCAAATAAACGCCCAATGGCTGACTGTCATGATTATTGTTACCGTGATACTCTGGCAGTGAACAGCATTTATGGACAAGGCTCAGGGTTTCTGGGGAAGGTGGGAACAGCCCCAGACAGGGTTCTTCTGATTCCAGAGCTTCAGCAGCCTCTCAACCTTGCTTGAGGATGACAGAGGAGGTGATGTCACCTTTGTATCTCTAGAAACACATACTGCTGCAAACTCCAAAGAACTCTCAGAGGATCAAGTGGGCTCCAAAGGACAGGAAAATAAATCCAGTGACTGAATAGTCGAGAATGTTCCTTGGCAAATAGTTTAAAGCAGTGGTGCTCAACCTTTTGGCTTCCCTGGGCCACACAGGAAGAAGAATTGTCTTGGGCCACACATAAGATACACTCACACTAATGATAGCTGATGAGCTAAACAAACAAACAAAATTGCAAAAAAGTTCATAATGTTTTAAGAATTTATGTTGGGCCACATTCAAAGCTGTCCTGGGACGCAGGTTGGACATGCCTGATTGAAAGGGACCATTCTTATATCTGTTGCTGACATAAAAGTGAGGAGAAAGCATTTTCTCTATCAGACTTTTATCAATCACAGAGAAAGAGGTCTCTGACTCCCATTTTTCAAAGAAGATAAGTGACATGAGATAAACCATGGTACAAACCTAAATTCCAGCAATATCCTCCCTTCCATTCCTACCCTTAATTTGTCTTTATGTTGCCTTTATTGAATGTACACTCATTCAAATACCATCATGTTCCTGTTAGGTGTCAGAGGCATCAGGCTTGGTGTGTAGATACCAAGATGAACCAGACTAAGGCTATCCTTGTGGCTTCCCAATCTGGGAGTCAGTGGTATGTGACGTTCAAGGAAAAAGACAAACTGGTCCTGAACCAAGGGCGGGGTTGGGGGTGGGGGTGGTGAAAGGGAAAAGACAAGGGAAGAGATAGGTACTGAGCACCTACCATGCGCCAGACAGCGTCCCATTTGATCCTCCTGGCGACTGTATGAGGTAGGCCCTGTTATTTTGATTTTACAGACATATAGAAAGACAAATGAAAAAGTGGAATTATGTGGCAGCACTGTGGCAACGAGGACATGATAACAAGTCTTAATAGTGTATTTTCTGAATACTGTTCTTCTCTTGACTTCAACTCATTTTTATATAGCAACAACAACAACAAAACACCCATTTATCTACTACTATGTGCCAGGTACTAAATTTTATACATATAAACTCATTCAATTTAGCTGAGGTAGCTATTTAATCCCCATTCTACATGTGGGCTAATTAAAGCACAGAAATGTCAAATTATTTGCTCAAAGTTGTTTAGCTGATAAAGAAAGGGCGCCGGGTTAAAAACAAAGTCTTAGAATCCAGGGGAAGCTGGGATGGCTCAGTGGGTTAAGCACATGCTCTGCAGTTCTGGAGCCCAAGGATGGAATCCTGGGCCCAGCCCATGAGGACCCATACACTGAACTGGGCTGTACCCCCAGTTCAGTTCTTGCCGGGGCCTATGCGGGAGGCTCCTGGCCCAGTTCCTGCCCTGCGCAGCCCCGTGCCCACCTGTGGGGTGAAACTATATGGAAAACTAATGCTGTCAACTATGGAGACTGCTCTGGGCCCTCCCCCTTCTCTCTGTCTCTCTCTGTCGGTCTCTCTTTCTGTCAAAATACAATAAAAATAAATCTTAAAAAAAAAAAAAGTCTTAGAATCCAAGTTCTTAACCAATTTCTATATTGACTATTTTTCCAATGATTTTTTTGCTTTCATTTCCTGATTTTTTAAAATTGTTTTTATATTCTATCTATAGACCTCAATTTTCTTTTTTGAAAAGAAAAATACAAGGCCTAATAATAATATATATGTAATATCAATGCTTTTTTCTTAATTCAACATAATCAGAGCATGACAAGGATTAGAAAGTAATTGGGAAAGTGTTCTCCATTTTATTTTTCACTCACTTCTATCTTTACAATAATAGATGAGTGTATTCACAAACATGTATGCAAATACACTTTCCAAATTCTAGACCAAAATGGAAGAAACCAAGAAGAGAGCTTACACATAATATCACCTGGAGCACTGGCAGCATGAATTAACATAGTGTTAGCATGGCTCTTTGTTTTTGCCTCTTCAATTCATTTTTTTACTTCACCCAAGGGCTTGCTGTGCATATGTGTGTGCATGTGTGCTGATGTGTGTATTTGGTTGTGCATTTTGTTGACTAGACTGTACATTCTCTGAGTTAGGGAATATATGAATCATTTCATTTTGAAACACACTCTTAATCCAAACACACACACACATGCACATACCCTTCCCCCAAGCACAGAAATCTGAACAAAGGAGGTATTTATGGCAGACACTACTGGTATCCACCCAATGACTTCTCTCTTCGTGTTTAGTAAGCCCAGCTTTATTGCCGTGACAATGTGCTCAGTTTCAAGGCTGTTTCCCAGCCTCTCTCACAGCTCAGGATGATCAATGAGACCAAGGCAGAAGGTGTTGGGTGAGAATGCCACGAAATCTTCAAAGAAGCACATAGATAGCATTTCCCTTTCCTTCTTCCTCTTTTCTGCTAAGATTGTGAATATGGTGAATAAGGCTTTGATAGTCATCTTGGGCCATGAGGGAACTTTGAAGATGAATGCCCTGATCTATGGTTAGAGAAAAACAAAAATAGAGAAAGCAGTTACATCAGCCCTAGGCTGCCCAACTGGGGGTGGGGGGTGGGGTGTGTGTGGGGAGGTGGGGTGTGTGTGTGTGTGTGTGTACGGACTTCTTTTTACATGAAAATAGAATGAAATTTTATCTCCTTGAAACCACTAGTTTTCTGGTCTCTGGTCAGAAACCAAGCACAATTTCTAGCTGATAGAGGTTTCAATAGTTTGTTAAATTAAAACAAAACAAAGCAATGCTTTTCCAAATAGAATTTAAATACTGCATTGTCATTTTGTTGGATCAAATAGTGAGCCCAAAAATTGTAAGTCAAGAAAAAGATCATTATGTATGGTGACAGATGTTAACTGAATTTATTGTGGTGATCATTTTGCAATACATA
Source organism: Craseonycteris thonglongyai (assembly GCA_004027555.1). Lineage (NCBI taxonomy): Eukaryota > Metazoa > Chordata > Mammalia > Chiroptera > Craseonycteridae > Craseonycteris > Craseonycteris thonglongyai. The sequence continues at coordinate 72,210 of PVKE010001076.1, forward strand.
CAAATTGGGAATCATTACATTGTATACATGAATCTAAAATAATGTCATATCCATTATACCTCAAGTAAAAAAAGGAACACGTTATTCTACCACACACAAAAAAAATGAAAATTAAAACTTGAGCCCTGCCATTAAAAAAATCTACCAGATTTCTAGACTGAGATGTCCATTCAGCTTCCCTCAGTGTTTTTCCCTCACCAATCCTTTTTTCTTCCTCTTGGGTTTATTATCAGAACCTATCAGTTTTATGTGGTATCGTGGCATCTGTAGAAATTCCATTTGCTTTCATCTGGCTGGAGGCTTCCTGGGGCTCTTAGCATTTGGGTAACTCCAGGGCACTTAAGGAAAGTCTCCATTTCTCCTTGTGAAAACAGAATGCTTTTCAACAGTACTGGTGTTCACTGATGGGAGCGTGCAAGTGCAGCAGTGGCTGGCTGAGGGATGTGTACATTTTAAAGATCTTGTTGTTGAGATTTTCCTAGGAGACCATATTTTTCTTTCTCAGGCTTCCTCCTGATACATCATTAATTCCTCACAGTGAGAAACTGGAAACAGGGAGAGCCAAGGCTGTGCTGACAAACTCGAACAACCTGCTTGGGAGAGTGGAGAAGGCTGATCTGTGGTGGTTGCCAATTTCAGTGGTGTAAGTACGCTCACTGTGGCCGATTTCAAGCTACCAGTGGTTTAAGAGCTGGCTTGTAAATTTCCTGAGCCTTTGACAATGGGCTCTCAGAAGCTATCCTCTCTTTCTCAACCTTCCCACCAGCTCAGGGAGGAGGTTTTCACAGGGTGGCGATAAAAGTGCCGGAACTGAGGCTTGGGGCATTAAGTAACTTGCTCAGAGGCCCTAAACCAGTTGGCAGTGAGGCCAGGATTCATACTCAGGCCTTCTTTGCAGATTAGAAAACCGAGACTAGGAGAGGTGAAATATCTTTCCCCAAATCCTATTTTACAAAAGTCTGACTCCAATCCAGGAGTAGCTGCCTCAAATACTGTACTATTAGCTGTTACAGCAGATTGCTCAGTGTGTCCACATAAGGAGCTAGTAATCAGGTATGTACTTGACATGCTAACACAATTCAACCAAATTCCTATGACTTGAATTAGCCTGTGGGAAATGGCCTATGCTAATGACATCATAATAAATTGATGGGGTGCCGTAAAATATAGAACTAACATATATAACGCCTCTATATCTCTTTACAGTTCGCAAAGAGCTCCCCTACCCAGGATCTCACTTCCTCATTTGCTCTTTGCACTATACTTATCAGGCTGGAAGGACAGGTCTAGAAAGGAACCAAAGGTCAGAGAGAGCAGGTTCATTGCTGCAAGTCGAACAGCTAGGATGTGACAGAGGAAAGGGACATTTTAAACCCAAACCTCTCAATGCTCTCTGTTGCACCAGGTAGAACTGCAATGTCCCTTAGAGATCTGCCAGCATGACAAAGACCCATTGAGTGGGAGCAGCTCCTACTATTATTATAGACTTGCTTGTGTGTCTCAGAGATTCATTTACTGGCTCTTCAGATACAGCATCTGAGGCCTTGCCAGTGCACAGCGCTGTCCCGTTAAAGTCACCTATTTCAAGGGACTTTCTATTAACCAGAAAAGTGCTGAGTGAGGTGGGCAAGAAGGGTTTGCAATAACAGCATCCGTGTGAAGCACTTGGCTGGTGGCAGCTGGCACCACTGACATTTCAGTGATCCGGTGTGGGTAAAAATAGATCCCTCTGAAGCACTGGAAAGCATTTTGTTCTCTTAAAATAGGTTAGAAAACATCCCTCCCTTTGTTTAGCACTCCTCATTTGCTTAGCAAAACCCCTTTCTTCTTGGCCTCTAGGGTCTACAGCAGAGAATGAATTTAAGTCTTTTACAAGATACTGGGAAAACTGATGAAGTGTGAACTGTAAATGTCTTGTTGGGACATAGATTACTTGATTAACTGATACATTTATTATATGCACAACCCCCCCAAATAAGGATGTTCTCTTTATGCATTTCACCATATGGGGCAGTTTTATGAGAGAGATGGATTAATTAAAAAAGGGAGACTTGACCTTAGAAGTGTAGCACAGAGGTTTAGACATGTACACCAATTCTTATATATCAGAATTAATAAGGTAATGAAAGACATAACATGGGCAATAGTGATAATTCAAAGCCTGCCCTTGTAAGTGGCCATCGATACTGACTTAGTACAAAAATAGTGTGGTTTTGAAAACATAAAAAAATACATTAAACTACCAAAAATCAATCAAGGCTCTGGTGAGGAAGCTCTAGTTGAGGCCGTCTCTGGCCTGTGGCTTTATCCATCTGGCTTGCAGAAACTTTCCGAAATTAAGTATTGGAGGCCTCCTCCCTTAGACAACAAACACAGTGCTGCCCAGATCTGAAGGAGAATTCTGGGCCTCTGTCGACTGCATGTCTTATTGTGCTGTTTCACTAAGAGATTCATTCTCTTGAGGTCACAGCAGGTGGTTTGGAGGGTGTTGGAGCTTGGCCTTTTTGATCAGTGTTATTATGCACTGAATGTTTGTGTGATCTGCCCCCTGCCCCAATTCATATGCTGAAGTCCTGAACTTCAGATTGACTATATTTGGAGATGGTGCCTCTAAGGTTAAATGAAATCGTAAAGGTAGAACTCTGACTCCATAAGATTAGTATCAGTGTAAGAAGGAACACCAGAGAGCTCACTGTCTCACACACACATGCACACAAAGGAGAGGCCATACGAGGACATAGTGACATGTTGGCCACCTTCTATAAGCTAGGAAGAGAGATCTCCCCAGAGACCTAATGTGTTGGCATTCTAATCTTAGATAATTCCAGCTTTCAGAACTGTGAGAAAATAAATGTTTATCATTTAAGTTATCTAGCCAATGGTATTTCACTATGGCAGCCCAAGCGGACAGTTGAGAGAGATCTCCTATGGTATATGAGGTGTGCTTTGTGGGAATCAAGGCATAGGCCTGCACGGTACATGGGCCCGGTGATTTGACCAGCCTGGGTCAACGTGAGAAGGGAGTCTCAGGAGGCTGTGGTATAGTTACAGGGAATGCAGACCAGGCTGGATGAGTGTTTTTAGGGTCAGCTTGGGGGAAGCATTAATTTCAAGGTTCTTTGTGGATGTGGGTAGTGTCAGAGCTAAGGATAGGGGGAGGGGGTGGTTGTCCCTGAGCAACAGCACCTGGGGGTGTCGTGGGGTGGGAACCCGACTAAAGAACGCGGTCTTAGATTCTTTCTGCTGGGAACTGCATCTTCTTCCCTCCTTCCAGCAGGAGCCCTCTCCCTCTCTGAGCAATCTCTGGCTCCTTTCTTCTCTTTATCTAAACTAAGTGACTTGCTTCTCTCCCATCCCTTACACCCTTACTGGCCCCCTCAAAACACAACTACATACAAATGCAAACATATGTATATGCGACTTTTCTCACTAAAGGATTGTTAGTCTTAAGTTTGATTTTGTAGAGTAGTGATCTTATAAACTTTTATAGAAAAGAAATGGTATCAAGAAATAGTCCCCTCCAGGGATATCTACCTATCTCTTTATCTATCTATCCATCCACGCATCCATCCATCTATCTATAGCATCATCATCATCATCACCACCACCTATCACCTATCACCATCTATCTACATCTTCCCGTATCTTTGGGGTAGATAGACTCTAAGGTAGTCCATAACCTGGTATTCACAGCTTTGTGTAAGCCAGTGTTAACAGGACCCATGACTTACTTCTAACTAATGGCATGTGGCAAACAGGATGGAATTATCTGATTATGTGCAGGTGATTCCATGAGAGTATAGTGCCTATCTTGCTAGCATCTCTCTTTCTCTCCCCCTGCTCCTTGGTTGCTGACTTTGAAGAGGGAAACTGCCATAAAACATACAGAAGAAGGAAAAGAAACTCTACCAACGACCGGAGGAAGGAGCTTTGGAAGCAGACCTTTCCCCATTCAAGTTCACAGCCTGGCTAGAACTTTAACTGCAGTCTTATGGAACCCTAAGCAGAGGCTCCAACTAAGCTCCGCCTGGACTCCTGGCCCACAGAACCTGTGCAGTAATAAACATGTGTTGTTTTAAGCCACTGTGTTTTGGGCAATTTGTTCCACAGCCTAGAAGCAAATACAGGGGCTCCAAAGTGACGGAAGAAGTAGCAAATATACTTCTATACTGGCAATGTTTTATATCTATTGTCAAGCGTTTACTAGCAGACTGGCACCCTTCTCTCTCCTCAAGTTTTTATGAGGGCTTTATGAGCACCCACCCATCTATTTCTTCATTCAATGGGCATTTATTAGGCATCCATCACTGTAAGCGTTTCTGACACAGTTGGATTTATGGTCCTGCCAGGTGCTTCCACATATATGTGAATAATTACATGACAAGGCCTATCACCTAAGTAAGTGTCCTGAGAGTGGTACAATATGTGTGTATACAGTATCTGTCCCTTCTGGCCATCTGCTCCTGGAACTTACTTAAGGTCTGTTGGAAGACATACACAATAAATTAAAACTATAAAATTATGAGGGCAGGCTGATAAATTTTGCTTCCACTTAAATAGAAAATGAATGGGAAAAGATACTTTAATGAAATAAAAGAATAAATATGCCTACATCATTTATTTTCAAGGCTACATACTTACTTTTCTACAAAATCACCACACATTTCAATACACTCCTGCCAAGGCTACACTAGTTTTCGAAATCTATCCTTAAGTAAATCAGTGTTTTGTATTTGAAACCTTTTCCTCACTGCAGACTTTACCTCTTCATCACAGATGAACTGCCTCACCTAGTAGTGTCTTACTGTCCTCACAACACACTGATCACCATAAATGGCTTGAATTCATCTGTGGCTTTCAATTAGAGGAACGTTTTCTGCTGGTAAGGATTCAGTAACAGCACACTGTTTGAACCAAATACAGCATGATGTGCACTGTGTGAAAAGTGTATGCATCTGTGTGTGCAAGGTCAAGAATGGTGGAAGGGAGGTACCATGTGACTACACAGAGCCAGTTATATCTACGTATGTCAAATGTAACCAACAATATTACAGCGAAGGCCAAATGGTCAGCCTGCCCTTATAACAGTATAATCCCATTTATGATAAAGCATGTATAAGAAAAGTGCACATTAACTCAAAGCATTTTGTGGGGGGGCCATCCTAAAGAGAGGGGTCAGAAGATTCCCTGGAGAAGTACCACAGAAACTGAGCCTTGACACATGTGTAAGGCACTAGCAGGTGGTGGGGAGAGCGGGTTGTGGTGTGAGGTTCTGTCGGAGGCAACGGCATGTTGAAGAGCGTGGGGCAAGAGCAAATGTGCTCTTAAGAGCAAATGTAAAGAGCTGAGCAGAGGCCAGTGGGGCAGGAATGTGGGAAGAACAGTGGGACAAGTGGGTGAAGACATTGGCCGTGGCCGGCTTACACAAGACTTGGTGAAATCGTCTGTGACCTTATTTGTATATTGATTAATTTTAAGTATGGGGATAAATGATGCTTGTGTGTGTGTGTGTGTGTGTGTCTAAAAGGATCTTTGATTTCTGGCAGAGTGTGAGGGAGAGCAGAGGAGGATAAACTGAGCTCACTACTGTGGAAATTAGAACAGAAGACAGACTGCTTAGGTAGGAGGCAAATAAGTTCAGCTGGTATGAAGAGAAGTGGGAAATTATAGAACCCAGGGTCCTGGGAGAGTTTGGGGGTGGTGGTGGGGGAAGAGCTATCATTCAGTGTAGAAAGAGACACACTCACTTCTCAGGCATCCAGCTAGGAGCACTGCTCAAGCCATTGACCATGGCATTTCAGTAGGTTTTGTTTTTCATGCAGAACAGGGTGGAATCTATAACCATTTCATGCCCCTGGAGTTGCACACCCAAGTACAGTCTAACAGTGAGACTTTCCAAACTTGAAGGCTAGAGACCTGTGTATCTTGGCTCCCCCAAACATGCAGCATGACCTTGGGCCAGCTATTTAACTAGCCTGACCCCAGTTGACTCACTGGGTATGGGAGTAGATGAACTCAAAGAACTGTTCACATCCTCATAGGCCAGCATGCCAGTGGAGGTCGATCTCATGGAGACTGGCCTGAGAGAGTCTGCGACAGGGGGGTGAATGACAGTGAGCAGCAAGATCTGAGGCAGTGGTCGTGAGAAAGAAATCCACCTGGACTGGACTAGGGAAGGCAGGAAATTAGCATCCCACAGGATCGAGGTCACTACACTGTGTTTCTCTGACCCCTATAGCTTGCATAATTAAAGATATTATAAAGGCAAATGCCCCAAAGATTCATAAATATTTTGTTGTTGTTTTTCCTCTGCCACTCTGGCCAAGTCCTTGAATTACATTATTGTTATTACTATGAATTCTTTTTTTATCATGGAGCAGTTTTTTAAAATTGATAATTTTTTAAAATTATTGTTTTGAGAGAAAATGAGAGAGAGAGAGAGAGAAGGAGGGAGAGCCCAGAGCATTCTCCATAGTTGTATATCAGTAGTTATGACCTGGTTTCATTCCACGCAGGTGGATGTGGGGCTGTGTGGAGTGGAACTGAATTGGGGGTCTCCTGCATGGAAGGTGAGAACCTTCACCGCCAAGTCATCCTGGCAGATTTCAATTACACTGCAGTTTAGCATATGATTTTGCACAGGCTGGGGCCAGGAATTAAACCCTAGACCTCGCGATTATGAGGCACACACACAATCACTGAGGTATTCCGGCACCTCCCTATAGTGCAGCAGTTTTAATTAGCTTTAGGTCCTGTTTTCTTCCCTCAGGGACCAATCTGATGGTACCTTCATGCTTCAGGAGGGTGGGATAAAGGAACAAATTCTGTGAGCTCACAGCTCTGGGAAAGGGTGGCCTGACCAGGGTAGGGGTGAGGTTGGGAGAAGAAGGCAGAAAGCCCATCAGACAAAGCCTACTCTGGCTGTTGCTTCCTCATCAGCACTCAGTGACCCAGCCATGAATAATGCTGCTGACCTGGACAGACCACCCCCTCGTTGAGTCTGGAATGGTTCCCTAGCCTTGCATCAGCCTTGTTATGTATCTGATTCTTCATTTCCTGGATGATTTTGGCTGGGAGAACATCTTCAAGACTTGATGTGCCAATCCAGTTGTAATTCACAAGGCCAGAAGATGCTGAAAGCTCCTGAGTTTCCTACCTGGCAGATGGAATCAGGCCTGAAGGGTAAGGAACCTGTCTGACCTCTGTGGCAAATACTTCAGGACGTTCTACGGAAAAGTGGGTTGTTGCTTTTTTTCAGAGTTCAACTTTTCTTGGTTATGTTTTTTTAATTTCAGGACAATATCTTCTAGAGTTCCAGGACAAAAAGCAAGATACAGTATTCCATGTGCCTCTCATTAGCTGTACGTTCTTGGCCAAGTTCTACAACCCATCTAATGTCTGTTTTCTCCCTGGCAAAGTGGAGCTAATTATAATACCTACCACATGGGAGGGCAATGGGGCATAGATAAGGTAATGCAAGTTCTAGGGCCAAATGGCTACATGTCACCAGCAGTTTAAATCCAGGGGAGCCTAATTAGCATTGCGAGGTACTGCGTGGCAGGAAGGAAGAGGGAGAAACAGGGCAACAAAACAGAACCTCAATTAGAAAAAAGCATAGCTTAGTGGGTCTAGAATACACAGTTTAGAGTCAGACCTAGGACCAGTTCTATTTACCATGTGGATAGTTCTTTCTTCTCTGAGCCTCAGTTTGCCCATCTGCAAAATTGGAGTAAAAATAGTATTTGCTTTATCAGGTTGTCTTGAGAATGAAATAAGATAATACATTATATCAGAGATTTGCTAGATATGAAACAAATCTGTTTTTTCTATCTTCCGAAGTCATGAACAGACGACATTTCTCAGCCTCAATTTATCTAGGTGAGGCTGTGAGACTAAGTTTTGGTCACTGGAATGTAGATGGAAGTGATGTACGCGACGTAGTCTAAGCCACGCCCCTGAAATCTCGCTGTGAGTCTTTTACACACTCTCTTTCCTCATCTGCTGGGTGAATGCAGATGATTCAGGGCTCAAGGAAGGCACAGCCACTCTGTGGAAGTAGCCTCAATCCCTGAATAACTGTGTGTAGTATTCCACTCCCTTCTTCTCCCTCTGCCCACCTGTACTGGACCACGGCTTGACCTCCTAAGATTTTCAGAGAGTTTTGTTCAAATACTTCATCTGTTCTGATTTATTCATTCTCATAAAGCACATAGTAATTACTCAATAAATGTTAGCTATTATGATTATTATGATTTGAAATGATGAATGGGCCGTTCCAAGCCCACTAAACTAAAACAAGACTTAATACTACCAGTGCATTTTTGTTCTCTCCTGTCTCTAGAAGATTGACTTCTAAGATCCTTCCCCCCAGACAGAAATTAAATAACTCATTCCTTCATTCATTTCTCCAATCACTAAGCATTTACTTGGATCTTATTACTTGTATAGTTGGACTAGGTACTACATAGGAAATGCAGAACTGACAGGACCATCTTCAAGGAATCCTCAATTTTATAAAGAGAGACTGACACACAACCCAGTATAATAGCAGGCAGCATCAAATGTGTGCCTAAACTCTCACCTGATCACAGTCAGTTGTGATTAACGACACTTTAGTTTTTAAGAAATCAGTAATGTTTCTTTAGAATTCAAGCCACGGGAGGTCTATGGGGAAGTTTTGCTACTTTCTTGGCAACCTTCACAACCTTAGGAGCTCAGGGACAGAGAAGGGAGGAGACAAGAAGCAGGAACTCCTGTTGCATTGAAAACCAAATGCGTGTTCCAGTGGTGCTTCTCTGTGGCATCTTGCAGCCTTCTGGGCCCCGGCCTTATTTCTCTCTCCTTCCCCAGGATTGAGCGCCTGGGAGCCATTGGATGCCTGCTCCTTCTGCACTGCGTGCATGTGTCCTGTTTTCCCAGGGCAGGCTTAACAGTTGTGACAGTCTAGTGTGGTCCTGTTCAACTTTGCCACCTCCCCTTCCTGGAGCTTGGCTTGCATATTTGTAAAATGGGCTTCTAGATGAGGACTCAGTCACTGAGTATGCAGAATTCCCTTCCAGCCATGACAAACCACAGTGATAAATCAAGACCGTCATTTTTGAAGAACCTGACTCTACACAAGCCCTCACAAACTCTCTCAATACAGACTTCCAGGCAACTCCGCTGATCAGCTGACCAATCATTGTTGGCCCAAGAGCTAGGTGATCTTTAGGCATCTTTGGTAACAATAATAACCATCTCTTACCCTTAGACTTATTTTCAAAGCACTTGTAGATCTATAACCTGATAAACACCTGAAGGGTGGCATCATGTCTTGTTATTTTTGTATCCTCTCCCATTGTGCTTGGCTCTCAAAGAGAGCTGAACATATATTGGAGGACTAAGATTCCTCCACTTCTGATCCCCTCTTTTGATCTTTGCTTTATTCCCTTACCAACAGATTCTCTATCATAAGTAGCAGTCTCAGCAGCACCTTGTAAGTCCATCTAGTCCATCCTTCTGCTCCCTAACAGCCATCCCAGCACTGGTAAGTGCTAAGTCGGTTGGAGAAGGATGTCTGTCAGGGTCAAGAGTCCTTCCTTGAAATGCCTGCTGATAAAACCAATGCAAGGTCTTTGGATCTGCTTGCTATGGACCAAGCTTGTCCAATTCACCATCCATGGGCTGTATGTGGCCTACGATGGCTTTGAATGTGGCCCAACACGAATTTGTAAACTTTCTTAAAACATCATGAGATGTTTTTGTGACCTTTTGTTAGCTCATCAGCTGTTGTTAGTGTTAGTGTATCTTATATGTGGCCCAAGACAATTCTTCTTCCAATGTGGCCCAGGGAAGCTGAAAGGTTGGACACCCCTACTATATAGACTAGTATCCCAAAGAATTCCAAATCCTGACCTTGGCTCTTTCTTTTTGAATATATCATTAGGTCTGATTATACACCAGATGGACCGGCTCAGAAGCAAGACTTTGTAACTGTGCCTTTTCATTATTATTTTTAGGGCAGCTCTGATGCTCATGCATGGGGGGCTGCTTGGTCCCCTCCCTTGTCTTGTCAGGCTCAGGGCAGTCCCCTTGGCAGCCCTCCAAGAGCCATGCTTGCCTGAGGTGCCGTTGCCTGCCTTTCCTGACTGGCGGGTACAGGTCTAGGCTAAGGCCGCCTTTGTTCTTTCACAGCAGGTTGCTTTTGCTTGGGCTGGGATAGCTCAGCAGAAGTTACTGGATACTCTGCAGGGTGGGAGCCCCGAGCTGCGCAGTTTATGTTGGAAACTGTGTACAGTGTTCTGGGTTAATCTCATGGTGCCTGCGTTTTTCTTTTGTGTCTGACAGGGTGGGAGTGGGGTGCAGAAGGGGTCACGCACAAGTCAAGGCAGTCTGCGTTGTATCACAGAAGGCCCGATTCCAGCCCAAGGGGAGAGGGAGCCTGGGAGGGTGTTGGTGAGAAAACTGTTTAGACTCAGTCATTAAAACTGTAAAGCTACCCTCAAGCATTGGCAGGGGAAGGGGAAAAGGGGGAGACACAATAAAAGGAAAACAGATCAGGGAGGTAGGAAAGAAGGTAAATAATGGGAGAAATTGCTTCTTCCATAAATCCCTCCTAGATTACTTCAGCCATATTGTTTGAGGTTCTTTGGAATCTATTATATACACCAAGTAGTTCACCTCACATTGGATACAGGTTTGTGATCTAAATCCTGAGCTTGCTTCCCCTTCAGAGGTTTATCCTACTCTTTGACCTGAATTCTACTCCACAGCAAGTGACCAAAAGCACTTTACCTTGTTGTCTGCTCCTCCCAAACTTACCTCTTCTGGCTTCTCAATGTCTCTACTCCTGAGGCTGTGGCCTCCCCTCTCCCATGTGATCTACCTCAAAACTACTGATTTCCTTGGAGGGAAATAAAATCCACTTACACCGGAAACAATGTAATTGTTAGCAACCAATGTCACCCCAATAAGTTTAACAATTAAAAAAAAAATTAAATATGAAGAAAAAAATTTAACTTACTTGAACTGTACAACCTGTTATAAGTAAAAGCAACTTTTTAAATTCAGTGCCTTGTTCTGAAATAAAGACAATTACTAAGTACAACAAGAACAACAACAACAAAAAAGAATGCCACAAATATATAAACTTCACTAAGAGCCAGGGGCATACTAGTGTTACCCTAATACCAGTGCAGGCCGCCATCTTGCCACGAGTTCTCATTTTTGCTTTGTTACCTATCTGCTAGGCCTGTGCTCCTCCTTTCCCACATTTTCCCCAGTGTGAAGCCATCTTTTAACTCCCTCTTGTCCCCTCTGACACTATTGGACAGTGAGTATTTCCTTAGTTTGTTCTCTGCAATATAAATTTTCTTATATTTGGATAGCACTTTACAGTATACAAGGTGTTTTCACAAGCCTCATTAAAAAGAAAATTTCACAACAATCCTATAAAAATTTAGATATTAGTACCTTATAGAACCGGGCCTTACATCTAGGTTGCGTGACCTCATGACCAGTGTCCATTTACCTTTCAGGAAGATCCAGGAACTTCCTTAGTGTGAGGAAGGAAAAGTGGGGAGCTGGGTCTCTGAGGGTGGAGCTGAGGATAAAAAGACATGAGGAAGTAGAGGCCAGGGCTGTGCTCAAGATAAAGCTCACAGGAAACCTCTGGCTTCAAGTCACCCAAGTGTATTTCTTTCTCAGGCCCCAGCGTTCACCTGTTTAGTTTCATTTTCTCTACAACTTACTAACTGTAGTGTTTGACTACAGGTACCCTTCATTTATTCATTTGTTCCCTCATTCATGCACTCACTCTTTCCTCAACATTTCTTGGTGTCTATGACATTCCAAGAAATGTTGTTTCTCTTTCCTCGGCTTTCGGTGCCCCTCTACACAGCCACAGGGCTGATGCTCTTGGGAGCCACAAACAGCATCTTAGAGAATTCTAGCAACAGGGGCAGAGGAACCCCTCCTCTGTAATAGCTCATCCACCCCATTTTCACTGACACCCTCAAGCAAAGACTAAGGTCACCTGTTTTTCCATTAATAAACATAAGATTGAAGGAAGACACATTTTTTCATGCCAGCAAACACTACGAAGCCCTTGATCTTTCAAGAACTCCTCACACGGGATCCGGATGTGGTGTGACTCAGCTGACCCACTTGCACCTTTATTAGGTGCTTTCCACACACAGCTTCTATATACCCTGTTCCCTGGTTTCCACCTCAGGAGTTGTTTTCTCTCAGGCTTCTGGGAAGTTTGCTCTTCCTCATGCTGGAGGCTCCTTTGTCTTCTTCTCTTCTCTAACTACACTCACTCCTTTAGTGACCCCATCCAAACTCTTGCCTTTAAATACCACCTATATGCCAACAACCCCCACATCTATTTCTCCATTCCAAATCTGAGCTGGTGTCACCAACATTACCCCTTTGCTGTATAATAGATACACAAAGCTTACTAGGCCAGCAGAAAGTCCTCATCTTTCTTCACAGACCTGCTTTGCCTATTATTCCCCCCACTGTAGCGGATGGCAACTCCACTTTTCCAGCCATTCAGGCCAACCTGCGAGCCATCCTGGACACCTCTCTGTCTTTAATCCACTGATTTGACATCAGTCTACTGCACTGGTTTGACATTAATTGAATCCACTGGTTTGACATTAATCTAATCCAGAATCTCCCACTTCTTACAACTCCAGCACTAGTATCATTTCTCAGGTCACGATGATCTCTCCTAGTTTGTTACAACACTTGCTAACTGGTTTCCCTGGCTCTCCCCATCTTGTCCCCTACAATCTATTCTCAGTACAGCTGCCAGAAGGATCCTTTAAAACATCAGTTGAGTAATGTGACATTCCATTCCCTCTTAATGGCAAACCTTAATGGCATCCTTTGAGACTCAGAGTAAAAGTCAAAGTCTACAACGGCAGAGTAAATCGATTGTATAAATGGCTCCAGTTTTCCACCCATCCCTGTATCTGCCTCCTTTGCCAAACAATCCTATAGCTCCTCCCAGCAGGAGGTGGAGCCTATGTCCCCGCCCCTTAAATCTGGGCTGGCCCTGGGATTTACTTTGGCAGAATGCGGTGTTAAGGAATGTATACCCCGTCTGAGCTTGGGCTTTTCCTGGAATCCTGTGGTGCTCATGTAAACAAGCCCAGGCTAGACTGCGGGATGGTAAGAGATATGTGGTCTGGTCCCCTCCTTGCCCCGGCTGGCAGCCAGTCAACAGTACGGCACAGGAATGAGGCTATCTCAGAATAGCCAGCCTTGGGCCAAGCTACCGTCTGACTCTTGGTGAGCAAGTCCAGCTGAGATAAGCCCAGCCTGGCCAAGATCATCAAGCCCAGCTGAACTATGGACTCATGAACAGCAGCAGCTTATTGATGTAGGCCACTGGGTGTTGTGGTGGTTTTTTATGCCACATTTGGGGGGCAATAAAAACCAATGCAATGAATTATAAGGCTGTCCATGATCTACAACTTTATTTCTCTGATGTCGTCTTCTACCACTTTCTGGAAGCCTTGTTCACTATGTTCTAGCCACAGTGACCTTCTGGTTTTTCCTGGACTACATAGGCTGAACAGATGTACCATTTTCAATGGAACAGAAAACAACGGTACTGTCTGGTTTCAGGCAGTACACATGGTCTGCCTATGACACCTTGAATTTAGCCCAGTAAGACTAGGTTGAACATATGTATCATTTGAAACTGGACAGTATCATTGTTTTCTGTTCCACTTAGAACAGGACATCTGGTTAGCCTAGAACTATACCAAGAGTGGTCCAACCTCAGGGCCTTTGCACTTGCTATTTCCCCTCTCTGGAATAATTTTCTCCACATGGCTACTCCCCTCATTTCTCCTGAAACATGCTTAAATAACACTTCAGCAAGGGTGACATTCAACATATTTTTTAAACATGATGCATCAGGACTGACAGTCAAGGGCACAGAGCAGGATCGGGGTTCTGGGTGCGTCCTGATGAGCTGGGGAATCATCTTTTCATAGCTGTATTGTGGAGGATGTTCCAAAGAGGGGCCAGGACAGATGGCTTCGTAGAGAGGGCAACAATAGAGGGGCTCCAGGCTAGGCTATTTAAACAATTGGTAAGAAAACATTTTAACATTTTATCAGCGGCGACAGCTTTGATTATCAGCAAGATATTCCTTCACCATCCTGTCCCCCATCTTCCTTACCTCGTTTTAATTGATACTTTCCCAAGCACTTTTATTACCATCTGATCTGTAATATATTTATGTAGTATTCTTGTTTATGATATTTTTACTCTTCTCCTCCCACCAGAACAGTGCCATCCAATAGAAGTTTCTGTAATGATGAAAATGTTCTATTTCAGAGCCATCTGATAACAGTAGCCACACGACTATTAAGCACACAACTACATCCTCGCTGCTCAGAATAGAATCTGGCCTATAGGATTTGCTGAATGAATGAACGAATAAATGAGAAAGCATATAAATATGGCAGGTGGGGAGAAACGTAGATGACAAGAGGAGGTGCCCACACAAAATGTTTTGAGGCCCAGTGGAAGCTGTGGCCATGAGTGGAGATGGTTTGTGGACACAAAAGATGAGTTTCTCATCTACTCCCCAAATCAACCTCTTAATTTGGCAGGATGTTCTGAGTTGGGGAAGATTTCTCCTTTGCATTTATTTTTTTACCCTTTCTGTAATCAGTTGGCAAATGGGCTGGGCAGAATTAGAGGTTTTCTTTGGCCTGTCCTTGTGGAATATCATTGGGGGTGTGGGGGGAACTGAGGCACTGAGGGTTTGTTAGCCCCCATCTTTAGGGGTACCCCTGCTAGAGCTCGGATGCTACAGGATGACTCCCCTATGACAACAGAGAGAGCCCTCGCTTGGGGACTGTTATTCCCTTGGCTCTATGGAACTGGGAGGATAAGTGGGAGATGTACCTGCACCCAAACCTCAGTCCGTGAGCTGGGGAGCCAGTCCCAGGCACCCTTATAGTAACTGGTTCCCAGCCACTTGTATCTGCAGACTCATGCCCGTGACCAGTTCTAGCTAGTGGCATAACCTACTGCGCTGTCCATCCTGGTTTGCCTTTGACAGTTCTGGTCATTAAATTGTCCCAACACCCAGTCTGTGTAGAGCTCTTTGCACACTCAAAAATGTCCAGATAAATTACAGAAGATGATAAATGATATGGTCATCCTATTTCTAGTGAGATCTCACAGTGCATCAAGCATTGTTCTCAGCATTTCACATATGTTTTCTTATACATTTACACCTCGTAGCTCATGACGCAAATATTACTTCTACTTACCCTGGAACCTGGGAAGCGGAAGGATTGGTGTGCTGTTCTCAGAACCAACAGGTTTAGACTTTGGCAGTGACTGGGTAAATACCGTAAGCACCTTGGGCATCCTTCCCGGGTGTTCGGGAATGCAACACGCACATAGTACCACCTCCTTCCTCCTAGATGTTTCCATTGGACGAGAGACCCTGTCCGGGAAGAGTCTTTCCCAGGGCAGATAATTGCTTCTCTCTCAAGCAATCAGCAGCAGGACAATTCCCTGGGCGTCTGCTGTTGTGGGATGATTTTCCACATCCAGTAGAACAATGCACACACTCTGGCCTTATCTCGAGAGAGCTGATGTTTCTCCCCTGGGAGGATGTGAAACTCTTAGGAGGAGATGGAGCCATCCAGGGTGAGGTCTAAAGAACACTAGGAGAGGCTCCAGTTCATTCCAACCTGGTGTCTTCTCAGCTGACTCCGGGCGTGTCAAGGCTGAGGAAGAGATGAGCAAACCAGAATGCACCACCCTCAGGGCTGCGTTTCAAAGCCGAATCAAATTAACTTGTGGAGTTGGATGATTTCCAGATTGCTTATAAATGTCATAGAAAGGCAGTAGCAACACCATGGCTCTATTCCCTCTTTTTTCCCTTTTCTTTGGAGTCTTTTAAAAAGAAGCTTTCAGCTCAGCATATCATTGAAAACACTAACAATAGCTTACCACTGAAAAGCTCTTTATAATATATAAAATGTCTTTCGCATCTATTACGCAGTGGGTCTGACATCCACCTTTTGAGGTAGACAAGTCTGTACTAACAACTTTGTCATAAAAGCAAGGGTATTAAGGTTCAGTGGGGTTAAGTGATTTGCTCAAATCCACTTGTAATATGATAATAATAATAAGTATCATTTACAGAGTGCTTAAATGCTTTATGTAAATTATCCCATTTAATGCTTACAGGCCTGCTTTGAGGTGGAGATGTTATTCCCCCCCAGGAACACTGGAAGCTACAGGGAGGTTCCTGCCACCCTCCCTCCCCCAATCCTGCTGGGAAGAGGTGGAGCTGGGACAGAAACTGAGTCCGTACCCAGAACCCAGGACGGCTCGAACTCCTGTGCCTTTTCCAACGTGTAGGGGTAGGCTAATGTTTCCAAAGCATTATTTAAAATGGGAAAGATCATCTTATTGAGAAGCCAGGGTACGAAGAAATCCCAGAGGAGAAATAGGAAGAGGAAGGTAGGATCTGAGAGGTGCAGCAAGGGAGTAGAGGACACTCTTGAACTTGGTCAGCATGGGGCCTCATGGAAACTCATGGGGTCTGGCACACAGGGTTCTCCATGAAACAGGGACCACATTCCTCTTATTGTCCCAGAACATACTGGATGCTGAATAAATAGTTGCTAAGTGAGTAGAAGAATGAAGCGGTTTAAAACTCATTAAAAAGGGGAAGCTGGAATGACTCAGTGGGTTGAGTGCCATTTTGCAGCCCCTGGGTCCAAAGATCGAATCCCGCAGGCCCTGGCCCGTGCAGACCCATATGCTGAACTGGGGTGTGGCCCCCTGTTTGATTCTCACTGGAGCTAGCTTCCCATGTGGGAAGCCCCCCGCCTCGTTCCTGTCAGGTGCAGCCCCCCGCCCAAAACTAATGACGTGCAACTATGGAGCCTGCTCTGGGCCCTCCCCCTTCTCTCTGTCTCTCTGTCTTTCTCTCTCTCTGTCAAAAACAATAAAAATAAATCTTTAACTGGATAAATATGGTTATCGCCTACTTACCATGTGCTTGGTTAAGGACTTACTAAGATAACATTATCTCTTTTTCCTCATCTCACTCAGTAGCCTGTAAACATGACATGAATTGATTATGTTTAAATCACTGTTCCAACAGGTCTATGTTGATTATATCTTCTGACTCCTTAATGATATTATGTTGAACACAGGCTATATTTTGGGGTTTCTTTTTTTTTTTAATTTTCTTAAAATTGTTTTTGACAGAGAGAGAGAGAGAGACAGAGATAGAGACAGACAGAGATAGAGAGAGAACTGAACTGGGGGAGCTCCCAGTTCAGCATATGGGTCCACACGGGCCGGGGCCGGGATTCGATCCTCGGTCTCTGGGGCTGCAAAGTGAGCACTTAACCCACTGAGCCATCCCGGCTTCCCTTGGGTCTCTTTTTGTTATGAAAAGCCCTATCTCATTTCAAAGTTCAAGCACAGACTCTAAACTCTGTCTCTTGTTCACTTCACCGGAGTCTGCTTAGGCTGGAGGTGGCTGCTGGCAGGTCATGCCCTGACCTGGAGATGTTTTCTCGCTGCCTGAACTTCAAGGCGAGGTCCAGAGGATGAGGAGAGTTGAGGTAGAATCTTCTTCAGTACCGAGCGGTTGGGGGGTGACAGAGTGTCCCAGGCCCTACAGTGGTTTGGGCTGGTTCTCTCTGCTGCTGGCTACTCTGCTGACGTATCAGATACGTGCACTTTTCCCGAGGGTGGGATGGGCACTTCACCTTGACTCCCTTTATCATCAAGGGCCCTCAGAGTGGGGGCCTGTGCTTCCTATATACTCTACCAGTGTCTCCCATTCCTACTCCTTTTCCACGTAAGGCTTGGCCTCTTTTGGCTACAACGTAACCCTTGCTCTTTGTTCTGACCTCCATAGGTTACTGGGAATCCAGAAAACCATCAATGTTATCTTTATCACTCTCTAGTGGCTGTGAGAACTAGTGGCCTCCTCTACCTTATTCCCAGACAGACACAGTCAAACAGAGCCCCTTCTTACCCTACTGAAGTTCTCCAAGGAGATCTCCTTCAGGCATATCCAGAAATAAGTGGCAGCAGGCTCTGTGTTTATTAGCATCTCAAAACTTCAGGGTTTATTTACATAGCAGACTCTTCTAAGAATTTTCTCACTGGATCCTGCTTAGTTCCTGTGGCAATACCGTGTGGGCTTGCAGATCTGGCATCTCAGCAAGAATCCAGCAGGGCAACCGGAGACCCAGTTCCCCTTCTTGCAGGCACTCCCAGATCCGTGAGTGACTCTCTTAGAACTTCAGTATTTCCCTTGGTTTTGCGGGGAGGACACCTCTCTACCCCCCTTTTTTTTTTTTTACCTCTTCCCACTGAATGTACATGAGGCTACAGACTTCCACCCCGGACCTAGCCCTCCCTTTTCTTCACATTCCTTTCCCCCCATTCTTCTGTGTGTAGACCCAGAGGGGTGATAAGAGGCAGTGTTATTGGTTGAATCTCACTAAGCTGGTTCTGCCTGCTCTTAGAAAGCCCTGGAAGGGGGTGCAGGGGAATGGTTCTAATTATTCAAGATACACTCTCAATTTTTAGTCAACTTTATTTAGGAGTAATTTTATGTGAAGCCCTTTTAAGTGTACATTTAAGTGGGCATTTGAAAATCTATATGCCTGTATAACTACCACCACAATCAAGCTATAGGGCATTTGCATCATTGCCCAAAGTTCCCTGTAACCCACCCTAATCTCTCTTTTTAGTTCCCCTTCCATGGCCTCTAGTTGCTTCTACAGGGACATTCAAGGTCCTGTGACATGTTTTAACAAACTTGTGATATTAACAGGTGATATTTTTATTTTCCGCAAACAAAAAGAAAATGAAGCTCACACTAAATTACTTTTCCAAGGAAAGAGAAATAAAGCATTAACCTGGAAAGCAGATTCAAGTAAGACATTATAAGACCACGTATGTGGGAAAGGGCTAGTGACATAAAGTGAACTTGGCCTTCCTGTGGCAGAGACAGGCAGGGGCCCCACATGCAGGTCCTCGTAGGCCGTGCTAAGCAAAGCTTTATAGTTGCAGAAATTAAAGTAGTGACCTATGTCAGGTCATTCATGTTCTGTTTCTCTATGCCAAAATGTGTTGACAGAGAGAAGCTGTGTGTATGTGTGAGAGAGAGAGAGAGATTACATATGGGTGGGCTGGCCATATATGCCTCATCCAAAATATCCCTTTTTGGCCTGTCAGCTGCCTAAAATTTATTTTTCACCATGATAAATGTATCCTTCATGTAAAACTTAGTGTATGTGTTTTTTTGTTTGTTTGTTTGTTTTTGCTTATTTAATGAATGCAAGACCAGGAATCAGGAAAACTGAATCTCTGTCCTGAATCTCCCACGAAGAGCTGTTAATTGTGTCCACATCTTTCCCCTTTCCTCATAAACCTCATTGGTAAAATGTGTGTAACAAGAGTTGCCCTGATGGTGTAAAAGCTCTTGAAAAGGGAAGAAGCATTCTACACCCTGTATTTGTATCCACGTGGCTGAGACTTGATCCTTCTCTTTGCAATCCACTTTCGTTTAGTTCAGAGAAAGGCCAAATAGTCACTGCTGATTTATCATTTAAATAAAGAGCAAACAAGTCTCAGATATGGAGAGGGTATTTAGAATGATCACAGGTTTTTCCCAAGGGACATTTATTTTATGCCTTGTCAAAGCAAAGAGGGAGATGAAAAGAAATTTCTAATTACAGAGAGATATGCTGAGAGGAACATTCTTTTCTGTTGTGAAACTATGGGCCAGGGGTTAGGTGACTTCTCTTACATCTTTTATTAGCATAAAAATTTCATTAGCATAGAAAATCAGAAAATCTAAAAAAATACTTAAGTATTTATACATACAAAAGAATATTTATAGCATATGAGTAAAGTATTAAAAAATATATATATAAAGACAGAAATGACCATCTGCACACTTACCACTCCAGTGTAAGAAAGAGATTATTATCAGTAGTTCCTTTAAAACCCCATTAAACCCTCACTGATGCAATCAGTGATTAAGTCCCTTCCCAGACTTAATCACTATGGTGAATATTGTGTTATCTATCTAGGGCTTGTTTTAAAACCACATGTGATAATATCCCTTAACTTTTTATTATTATTTATTTTTAAAATATATATTATATACATATATTACCTTCACCTGTTTTAAGTGGACTCACACTGAGTGTATTATTCAGCAACAATCTTGCTATGTTCACTTTGAAATTTGTGAGGTTTCTCTATATGGATACATGCAAGCTTGTTCCAGATATTTTCAAGTATATACACAGTGCTGCATTACATGGTTATACTGCAATTTGGTTAGCATTTTCCTGTTGGTGAGAATGTGGGTTGTTTCCAATTTTTATCATTATGAACAATGCTGCTTTGAACATTCTTGTCCATGTCTTCTGATGAAAATGATCAGCAGAGCATATATAGATTTTAGTCCTAGTAATAAACTGCTAGGTCCCAGTATATGACATATTCAATGTTACTGCCAATTTAACCTCCCACTAACAAAGTACAAGGATGGCCACTGTTCTTACCAAATGCGTATGCTCATGCTTCTTAATGTTTCCAAACTGATGGATATAAAGTGGTACTTCACTGCAATTTTACTAATAAGGCAGAGCGTACATTTATGTATTTATTCATTGTTTGTGTTTCCTTATCTGTTATCTATTTTTTCATTGGATTATTTGTTTTATTCTGATATGAGGAATTTAGGAGCTCCTTATGTCTTTTCTAAATTGTAATTCTTTATTGGTTATGTGTTGCACACATTTATTCCAGTTTCTGGATTCTTTTTTTTATTTCATTTATGCTGCCTCTTCACAAACAGAAAGACACATTCTGTTCATTAAAGCACCAAATTCTTAACTTTAATATATTCATAGTTGGAGATGCTGGGATGGCTCAGCAGATTGAGTGCTCCTTTTGCAGCTTCAGGGTCCAAATATTGAAACCCAACCCTGGCCCATGAGGATCCATGTGCTGAACTGGGGTGTGTGTGCCCCAGGTTCAGTTTTCGTCAGGGTGAGCTTACCATGTGGGAGGCCCCTGGCATGGTTCCTGCCCTACTCGGCCCTGTGCCCACCTGTGGAACAAAATTATATTGAAAACTAATGTACAACTATGGAGGCTGCTTCATGCTCTCCCCCTTCTCTCTGTTTCTCACTGTCTCTCTTTCTGTGTCAAAAACAATAAAAATATAATCTTAAAATATATATAACATAGATTTAATATAGATATAATATATGACATGTATATATTATATATATAGGTAATAGTTGAATTTATCAGACTTTTTTATGGTTGGTATGTATTATAGCAAATTTGTACCTAAACTGAAGACATAAATGTATTCTCCTATATATTACTCTCAAATTTTATACTTTGCCTTCCACCTTTGTGTCTGAATCCATTCAGAATTGATTAGGTTATGAAGAACTTCAGTTTTATTCTTTTCCATGAGGATAAGTCACTGTTCCTGCACTATTTATTGATTAGTCTTTTCTTTCTCCATTAATTTGCAATGACCCCTTCCTTCTGTTATATGTAAGGAGAACCCATCTATACATGCATGTCTGCTGCTAGGCTTTCTCCATTAAACTGTTTCTCCCTAGGCCAACATCACTGTTTTATTTTAATATCTTTATAATAACACTTGATATATGGTAGGATAATCTCTCCCTACTGTATATTCTTTTTCTTCTATAGGACTTTTGGGAATTTCTTAGTCCTTTGTTTTTCCACTTAAATTTTATAATCATCTTATCAAAGTCCACAAAAATCCTAATGAGATTTTAATTGGAATTACATTAAAGCTATAGATCCACTAAGGAAAATGGATATCTTTGTGATAGTAAGTCTTCCTTATCTATTTATTTAGCTCTTCTTTTAATAAAGCTTATATTTTCCCCATAAAGTTTTCATCTCATTTATTAGACTCATCTGTGAGTACTTTATATTTTTTAAAATGTTACTAATAGCATTTTAAGTTACATATTTTGATCTGTATAGCTGGTAAATAAGATAAAATTGATTTTTTTTTTGCAATTGATTTTTTATGTCAGTTTTTTTTTTTAATCCACAAAGCTTGCTAAATTCTCTTATTAATTATAATATTTTCCCCTGGCTTCCCTCAGGTTTTTTTATATTGTGAATCATACCACATATTAAAAAATGCCAGTTAAGATAAGATTTACTGGAACCTTGAAGACAACAGACACTGAATGCAGTTTCATAAAGTATAGTTTTTCAATCTTTACTCATTTGTCAATCATCTTACATAGCTCTGACAATTTTTACATGTACAGAACTCTTCTAAGCTTCTTCCATCTATACTATGAATTCATTATATAGAGAACCTAGTTTAGGGAAAGATAGGAAAGCTTTGCCTTTGATATTCTTGAAAGGACCCTAAGAGGTGATCTCATGATTCTATCACTTCAGAGTTGAATACACTAACATTCAGAGAGGCTGAGTGACTTGTGAAAGTTACTCAGCTAGTTGGGAGCTGAACTTAGATGACAACCATGTCTCTTGATCCTTGAGTAGGATTCTTTCTTTTATTCTGTGTAGTTTCCATCTTTCTCTTCTACTTTTAAAGATTTATTTTTTATTGTTCTTGACAGAGAGAGAGAGAAAGAGAAAGAGAAATGCAGAGACAGAGACAGAGTGAAGGAGGAGGGCCGAGAACAGTATCCATAGTTGCACATCATTGGTTTTTCCACATAATTTCATTCTACAGGTGGGCGGGGCTGCACAGGGCAGGAACTGGGCCAGGGTCTCACCCCAGTGAGAACCGAACTGGGGGCACTCCCCAGTTCAGCATATGGGTCCACACAGGCCGGAGCCAGGACTCTATCCTTGGTCCCTGGGGCTGCAAAGCGAGCACTTAACCCACTAAGCCATCCCGGTTTCCCTTCTCTTCTACTTTTAAATCTTATTTGCCTGATAGGACCCTGGTAGCCTCATCTTGTCCCATCACAGTGGCCTTATTGACTCTGCCCTCCTTGCATCTTTCAAATCAAAGTGTCCCACACCATTTCCTTCGTGTCCTATTCCTAGGGCTCCTACCAGGGCTTGGTGTTGAATCTACAGAGTTGTTGTTAAACTAGTACATATTAATGACCATGCTCAATATGTTGCTTCTTGTCTAAACTAGCTTGAGTGCTTCGCCTCATATGGACAACTAATCATAATATTCCAAGAGTTAAATTTATTGACATCTCACCATGTGTCAGACACTGGGCTTAAGGATTTTGTATAAATTACGTCATGGATATTGTGTGCATTATGTCATTATCTCATCTGAGTAATGAGTTACAAGGGACCAGCTCAGTGAGTGATATGCATAGAGACAGGTGGGGTTATTCTGCCGTTTTCAGTGATATCACTCAGGCAATAGCCTGATGCCTTGGGCATAGGGCCAACAGATGAGAGGAGCTGCCTTCTGTCCCAGCTTCTTCATCTCTCTGCCTAGTGAGCCTCCTGAGCATGCCGCTGAATACCCAGGCAATGGAAAGTGCTGCTGGGTGAAATGACCAGAGCTGCTATTCTGGGCAAGATTCTTAGAGCTGAGACTGCTAACGTGCCCCAGATCTTCCAGGGCTCTGAACTCAGTTTGCCAGTGAACTGGGAAGCAATAGTCAGGCCACAGGACACCCTGTATGGCTTAAGTACAAAAATGCCCAGAAAAGAGGCCCTTCATATAAAACTTACCATGGTTGTCTACCCATCAGGGAATTACCCTAGTCCCTATTCACCAATTTTATAGATGAAGAGACATAAATTTAAAAGTTTAATAACTTTCTTAAGCCTCTATGATGCTGAAGCAATTTTTCCCCAGGGAATCACTAGTAATTGATCAGAGTTGGTGACTAATATAAAATTTATTTGCCATCCACGATCTAGTTCAACCTTATTATTTTTCATGAAAGGTAATAACAAGAGTCTAGAGAGTTTTGAATAATGTAGGAGAAAGTACTTTGCAGATTTATAAGGAATGCGAAAGGTATTAATTGTTTTCTTAAAATCTTTTTTTTTAAAGATTTATTTTATTGTTTATGACAGAGAGACAGAGAGAAGGGGGAGGGCCCAGATCAGTCTCCATAGTTGAATGTCATCAGTTTTCAACATGTTTTCATTCCACATAGGTGGGCTGGGGCCGTGCAGGGCCAGAACCAGGCTGAGGGCCTCCTGCATGGGAGGCATGCCTCCCCACCCCAAGCCAAGGTCCAAACCTGGGGTAGGGTGAGGGTGAGGGTGAGGGCGAGAACTGAACTCCCCTTCTACCACAAGGGAAGCACACCCCATCTCAGCACATGGGTCCGCATGGGCCAGGGCTGGAACTCAGTCCTCAGTCCCTGGGGCTGCAAAGCGAGTGTTCAACTGGCTGAGCCACCCCAGCTTCCCCATTAATTGTTTTCATCAAGGACATAAGGCCAGTTAGTTTATAGCAATTCTCAAACTTCAGTGTGGATCAGAACTGAAGGTTTATTAAAACACAGATTTCTGGGCCACATCCTAGGGTTTCGATTCGGTAGGTTAAGGGCCTGCCCAAAAATTGGCAGTTCCAACGAATTCTCATATAATGTCCAAGAACCACATTGGTTTGCAGCATACCTGAACTCCAATGTGATTACCGTGAAACTTTTCTTTCTTCTCTTTTGCATGGTTTCTAGAGCTCAAAAGTATTTTGCAAAATACAGTTTTTTCCTATTATCCCTAGTGAATACACTTTAAGACAGGAGAAGAGAATCAGACTGGTTTTTGTGACTTTTTTCTGCTGCTGTCAAACTCCCTTCTGTGTATTCAGTAAAGTGTTCATGTTGATAAATGTAAATGTGCAGTCATTGGACAAGAGCCAGCAGGGAGTTTAATGCCAATTGGGAGAAAAATCAAACCTCAATATATGAGAAAATAATCAGAGGCCAGGATTAGGGTTGAGTAGGTCACAGGAAGCTAGAATATAGGCACCATTTGCAAAGAGATATGTTAGACAAAGCTTGACATTTGGGAAGAAAGAGGAACGATTTGGGCACTAAAACAAATAAAGATAAGGGGAAGCCGGGATGGCTCAGCAGGTTAAGAGCTTGCTTTGCAGCCCTGGGGACCAAGGATCAAATCCTGGCCCTGGCCTGTGTGGACCCATATGGTGAACTGGGGTGTTCTTCCCATCTGGGAGCCCCCCAGTTCAATTCTCACCCTCAGGTTCAGCCCCTGGTTTGAGGGGGCGTGCCTCCCATGCAAGAGGCCCCCAGCCCAGTTCCTGCCTTGCTCAGCCCCCACCCACCTGTGTGGAATGAAACCATATAGAAAACTGATGATGCACAGCTCTGGAGACTGCTCTGGGCCCTCCCCCTTCTCTTTCTCTCTCTCTCTGTCTCTTTCTGTCTCTGTCCAAAACAGTGAAAGGAATCTTTAAAAAATAATAAGATAATATCTCAAATATGGCTAACTTGATCTGTAGTGGACCCATTCATTGTGCATGAACAACAATCTAATAAACTTCAGCTTAAATGCTTGTCAGGCCATCATGTGAAATGGGAATTAGACTTTTCTAAGGAGGCTTCAGAGAGCAGAAATGGCACCAGTGGGCCAAGCACTGGGGAGTCCACTGAGAAAGCTTCCGGACAACAACTGTATCTGAAGAGGGGCTGGGCTGCCTCTATAGCAGAGACTTTCCTAAGGCTGGAACTGTCTCCGCTGAGTCACGTGACCACTGGGAAGGGATTCAAGCAACAACTGTGGAGGACAGACTCGAAGACTTGAAAATCATTTTTGTCTGCACTTTCTTGGGACCAGAGGGACTTAAGACCACTCTAGTTTGAAATAAGAATAAAAATGAGGTGGCAGACAAGGCAAGAATGACTTCATGGATGTCTAGAAAGAGGCTGGTCTTGGACTCATACAAGACCCAGCTCGACTTGCAGCCCCACACTTTCTTGTTGCTCTCTACCCTCTGAGGCAGTCTGTCACCTGTACAGCAAGTGCAGAAAGAGCTGCCTTAGTGTGTCCTAGTGAGCACTCAATGGTATGTCACATGGACATTGTCCCTGAAACACAGTAGAGTTTAATAAACATGCATTATCTATCCCTCCTTCTCCTTTAGTAAGGTAGAGGAAACAAGACACGGGAAAGGGCTGAATTTAGAAAATCCAAAATTAGGAGGTCTCTAAGATCTGTCTCTGACGAGTACTTTCCTAAAAGAGACGATGTTGAGCTTTTTATGTTCATCTATGCTTGCCTATATTTCATTCTCTGGGCCTGAGATCCCAGGCATAGCTATTTCTTGAATTATTACAATGGCCTTTTAAACCAGTAAGAACAAGTACTGATGAGTCATAAAGAAAAGAAGAGAGGATTCAGGCCTGAAGGTCCTTCTTCCAAAAGGATAAATCCTGCCCTAAAGCTCAGGGAGCAACAGTGAACATTTGTGGCAGCACAGAACCTCCTAGTACTCAGAGCAAATGCTGAGACAAATAGAATATTCACAGCACAAGCTTATATGTACTGGATGGATCTGGTTTGGGGAAGGAGAGTGTTATATACAGCTTTTACCCAAGTGTTTAGACATAACCGAGCCTGTCCTAGAAACTTTGTTTACAGGTATTTTCTGAAATTGTGTGGATAGATGAGCTATGATATCCATCATGTGTTATTAGGCTAGGAAAGAAGGGGTTATAAAACATTTGTTTTCAAAAGGGCATTGGATCTGATAAGGTCGAGAATTATTGATCTGGACAAGCAGTTTCGTTGGCTACATTTAGAAATGGTGAGGAGCAGGGGTCTGATCAAACTGAAGAGACAGGTGTCTGGTCTTCAATTAGGGAGATAAACACTTCATTCACTGCTCCAAGCAGATGGAACTTGCAGCCATCTTGTGACTAGGAGGAAACAAAGCTACACACTGAGGACCCCTGAGCAGTGAGGCCCCAGTTTTGAGACACACATCTGAAGCCTGCCCTGGATGTGGACTTCAGCATGTGAGATAATAATTATATTTCTTAATGATTTTAGCCAATTTTGATTGTTTCTTAAATTTAAAGACAAATACAATTTAACTGTAAAGAGTGAGATTGGAGACGATTGGTTGTCCTTATAATCTTCTCTAAACTACCTGATTTTTAAAAATATCATGTGTTTGCATTAGTTTGATTTTTTAAAATCAAATTATAAGGGAACCTTCTTTTTTTTGTAAGTGTTCAGGACCCTGATGTGGATATTAATCTTTATTTATTTTTTAATGCTTCATAAGAACTGAGGAGAACTTCAGTTCTTAAAATTTCAGAGACTAAATTGATCAGTTCATTTCATCTATTTAGTTTTTAAAATAAAGTTAACTCTGTAAAAATTTAGACATGTTAAATCTTTTGACTATCACAAGGGTAAGCCGTAGTTTAAATGGCTTCATTATTTTACCACTGTGTGTCATCATGCAGATAGGGTATTATTAACATTAGAATTTAGTAACTAGTAATATTGTACCCAAATGTGATTAATACATTGTGTGGCCAGAACTCAATGAAGCAATTTTTAATGCCTATAAATAGCAATAGTCTGCAAAAATGTGGGTCATATTCCTGGAAAACATGTCACAGCTAATGTCCATCAACTGACTAATGTTCATTAGCATTCAACACATTAATAGACTATCTTTCTGTGGGCACTTCTGGTCTTAATTTATAGTTCTTTGTGGTATAATAGAAATAGCATGTTCTTTGAGGCCAAACTCAGGTTGAAATCCCAACTTGGATATTTACTAACCCACTAACTTGATAACTATAAACTTCAATTTCTTCATTTATTAAATAGGGATTGAAAACCAAACTCTTTCATTAGACTGTTATAAATAGAAATTATATGTAAAGAAACTAACCATATGCCTATTAAGTAATCACATACTAAGTAATCAATGCATGTTATTTTCCTATCTTTTCTTTTCCCTAATTTTCCTGATTAGAGGTTTTTAGAACCTCAATGTTCAGAATAGAAGCACGAACTTAAGGATGACCTCAGTGAAAGAATATTTAGAAAAGTCTGTGAGTATCTGGTAAGCTAAGGAAACTGGCCATGAGAGACCGATGTGTGTGGTTCTGTGGAGACTCCTGAGAAAGAAGGCAAGTTTTGTGACATTAGGGTCAGACAGAATAGAGCATGTCTGGGGGCACTTATGGGAGTGAACATCAGCAGTCAGGAGCTGAGACACATCTGAGTAGGGGGTTAAGGGGCTGGAGACCCCCTTATACTGAGCTCGTCAGAGGAAAAGAACAATACGGTAAATGTGGATCACAGTTTTGTTTTCATTCTGTTTTCCTAGTCACTGTTTGAATCCTGCAACAAAAAGCCTGTAAAAAGAAAAGTAAAGTTTTCACTAAATTCTATAACTCATTTGGAGATGGGTATGCTGCTGGGGATCACCTTAAACAAAATGCCTCCCAAGGGGATGGAAGTCCATCTCTGTCCTCTGAATTCTCCCCTCATGACCATGATGAACAAAGTAAAGGGAGCAGCCACTTTTGGGAGCAGGAACGAGGGCCCAGGCATGTGTTCAGCTACGTATATGAGACATAGGCCGCCAAACTACAGCTGGGTGAGGCTTGAAATTATTTGATCACTTTTTGGGCATTGAGATATTCACAGAACATATTTAGAAATCATTGCAACTCATAATTTTTATGGGAGCATGATATTATATATCAATACAATATACTCCTGAAATTCATTTATTTTATGACTGCAGGTACTTTTTACCATCTGAAAATTCTGAAAAGTGAAGTGTTAAACATTCATGTCACCTACCTGAAGGAAGAAATGAAATAAACAATTGTTAGCTTGGAGGTGAGGGGAAGGCTCTGGTAGACAGTGTGGGCAAAGATTCTAAGTCACATCTTGGCCATCATGACCTGGCCTAGCCACAGGGTGATAATCTCCAGTCACTTATTGAGCACTTGCTCTATGCCAAGCTCCACGCTGTACATTTGGAATATAATATGTTATTTATACATTTCTGTCTACAGAAACAGCCCTCTAGTACAGGCAGGATTATCCCCAGATTATAGACGGGGCTCAAAGGGTTTCCATGATGTGAGCCACTCGGTTGTTGAGTACCGGTAGATGAGTTGAGACTTAAAGTCAGGTCTTTGCACCAAGCCAGTCTCCGGTGTTTCTCACCTGCTTCATGATTGTGTTTGATTCTAGTTAAACATGTTGATAATTGGGCCCATGTCTAGGTCTTTAGGTTGGCAGCATCCGCTCCACCTGGGAACTTGTTTGAAATAAAGCAGCTGGGGCCCCACCTCAACCCCCCTGAGTCAGAATCTGCATTTTAACATGCTCCTCAGGTGATCTGCATACATAGTAAGGTCTGGAAAATATTGTCCTGCATTTACCTCCTCTGCCCAAGTCCCTTTCAAATGTATTCATTTAGTATCAAAGCAATATTAGCCCGTTTCTGAGAGCATCTCATAGCTTTCAGGGAGGACTAGCTAAGGCACAACTTGTTCATTCATCTCTCTGGCTGGATATATATGGTATCAAAACAATTGGTTGAAAAGTGCACAATTCAGGCAGGCCGATTATAGGATACCATGGTTACCCCCGTTTTTGAAGAAAAAGTCTAGATTTCACCAGAAATGACTTCATTCACAGTTGTGTCAATAACCACAGCCAGCATCTGTTTTTAAGACGGCCAGAGGACTACTCTATGCCTATCTTGCTCTCCATCACTGTAAAGTTAACTCACTTTAAAGTCAGGCTTGCCTTTGGCTGTTGTCTATTTGTCTAAGGAAAGAATTCCAGAATAAATCATATTCACAATTCATATTCAAGGGCTTCAGAAATGTTAAGCTTTGAATTACTTCTCTACCAAATCTAGAACAAAACGTTGTGCATTCCTGAGCATTTAAAGGGTTCACAGTAGTTATGGAAGGAGTCACTTTTATCCTTGTTGTTCCTGGCACCTTGGACACTTATTACCTGAGAACAGGATGAGGGAAAATGTGAGCTCATTTGCTTTGAAGATGACAACGTGTGTGATATCTAGGGTATGTGCTTTGCAAAAGAGTTCAAAGGTTTGTTTTAAAAACTATTCCTGGATGGGAGGGAAGGAAACCCATCACCAGAGAATGGTAGTAACAATTAAGATAATGTTATGATTCACTAAGAAAAGTCTGGGTCATAGAAAGAAACACTGTGGCATATAAATTACCTGAGAGCAGAGTTTAATGATGTGTTCTTTCGTATTAATTGTTTGTTTGGTGACATGATCTGTAAAAGTTATTATTATTATTTTTTAAAGAAACAAAGGAAGTCCACTATCTCATCATAACATTGCTAAATTTTATGACCTTGGAGTGTCTTTACCTAACCCAGCATTTATCAGCACGAACTGTAATATGGTTTTATGCTTTTGTATGATAATCATGAGATAGGATTCCATATGGAATTCCCACAACTCTAAACAGTCTTCTATAAAATAGCATAAGTTGAATTTTATAATTTAGCACACTGATGCTGTTCACTCAGTCATATAACATGTTCTCGTCTTTGATATTATCTCGTCTAAATCAAACCGCCAATAAAATTTATTTTGTCTGGCTTAATATAATTAGTTTGGGCCATAGACTGGGTTTGCATGCAGCTGCTGAAGCAGACATAAGCAGGCCAGATCTGATCATTTTGGCCATCTTCCCAAACAATCTCAATCACAGCATCTAAATGCCAGATGGAATGGTACACTGCAGCCACAATGATGGGATCACAGCTCAATCAATCAGGGAGTAGAACTGACATCAATCCAGCTTCGCCAGCTGGTGGGTGAGAAACAGTATTCACATTCGCAATCACGTTTCCTAGATCTCAATAGCTCTGGGCCTCCCCCACCTGTTCACATAGGTAGTCCAGTTCGTTTTAAAGATGCCAGCCCCTAAATACGTGTATTTCTGAATTTGTTTTAAGAGGTTTACAAGTATAGTCTGAAAACTCTCGGTTCGGACCAGTTTTTAGGTCTGGGCAAGTTCACTGTTTCTCCTGGAGACTTTCGGAGAAAATGGAAAGTTTTTTTTTTTAAACTTGCTGAGGAGTTAGGAAAGAATAGTTTGCTCGTGGCTGTGTGCTCTTCTTATAGGAGCTGCTGTTTCCCTGCCTCTAACTTTTACCCCCAGGGAGGTTTCCCCTAGTCTCTTGCCTTGACCTCATCTCTCATATGAACACTGAGTGAGGTCTATGGGGGAAAACTTGCTATTTTATTGTATCTGCATTTACTAGCGGTTCTATAACCTGATGCTAGCCCATACTTGGCCTTTCATAATTTGTTAAAAATTGCAACCTACCAGATT
The DNA here is from genome assembly GCA_004027555.1 of Craseonycteris thonglongyai. Taxonomy (NCBI): domain Eukaryota; kingdom Metazoa; phylum Chordata; class Mammalia; order Chiroptera; family Craseonycteridae; genus Craseonycteris; species Craseonycteris thonglongyai. Next base: position 103,589 of record PVKE010001076.1, read on the forward strand.
TTTCTTACTCACTGATGTGGTATTCAGCACCTGCTCCAGGTAAGCAAACACTTAAATTTCATATCTCTTTGGAGGCATCAGTCTTTTCTTAGATTTCAGGGTAGTTGGTTGCTTAGAGACTTCAGTAGTTTGACGGGTTCAAGAGGAGTTATGGTTCTGTCGATTATCCAGTTTTTTCTTATAAGTGCAGGAGTGACACTTTGGTATTCTATATTCTAAGTAAAAAAAAGTTTATATTTAATCTCAAATGCGGTAGAAATCCATACAAAGGACTTACTCAGAGGCTCAGCTAGACTGGATTTATATTTTTAAAAGATCACATGTTTAATTGTTTATTGGGCATCTGCTATATGCCAAGAAGTGGAGTCCAAATCAAGAGTCAAAATGATGTTGCTACCCTTTTTTGATATCAGACAGATTATTTATTATGAATTTGTACCAACTGGACAAACAAACAGTCAACCAAGTTGGCTATTTGGAAGTGTTGAAAAGGCTGCATGGAACAGTTAGACGAAAATGACCTTAATTTTTCATCAACAACTCAAGGCTCTTGCATCATGACAATGCAGCAGCTCACACAGCATTGTCTCTGAGGGAGTTTTTAGCCAGTAAACAAATAACTGTTTTTGGAACACCCTCCCTACTCACGTGATCTGGCCCCCAATGACTTTTTTCTTTACCAGAAGATAAAGAAAATATTGAAAGGAAGACATTTTGATGACATTCAGGATATCAAGGGTAAAATGATGACAGCTTGGATGGACATTCCAGAAAGAGTGCCAAAATGGCTTTGAAAGGTGGACTAGGTGTTGCTGTCGGTGCATAGTTTCCCAAGGGGAGTACTTCAAAAATGACCATAGTGATGTTCAGGAATGAGGCATGTAGCATTTTTTCTAGGATGAGTTTGCAAACTTAATTATTAGACCTTGTACGGTCAACCTACTGACACCTTGGATTTAGCCCCATGAGGCTAGGCTGACCCTACATACTACAGTGGTACCTCGGTTCACGAATGCTTCTGTTCACGAACAACTCGGTTCACGAACAGAAAAGTTCATCAAAATATGCTCCGGTTCACGAACTCCGCTTCGGTTCACGAACAGGAGCCCCAACCATTTTAATGCTATTTCCTGGCTGTCACATGGTTGTGACTTCCTGTAGGAAGGTCGTGGAGAGAAAGAGACACAGAAAAAAGTACACTGTGAGTACTTTCAGTGACCTTTTTTGATTTTTGTTGTGCTCTTTCTACATTACTATACTGTACTAATGTGTATTGTAATTTGTTTCATATTTTTTGTGCTTCAAAAACCGAAAAAAAAGGTCAGAATGGATTAACCGGATTTACATTGAACCCTATGGGAAACTGTGCCTCGGTTCACAACCAATTCGGTTCGCGACCGGAGTCAGTTCACGAGTTAAGCTCATGAACCGAGGTACCACTGTATTTGAAATGAGACAGTACCATTGTTTTGTGTCCCGTTTAAAATGGTACATCTGGTCAGCCTTGCTATGAATAATAACAGGAGAATATGGTACAGATTAAAACACCTGCTTTAGGTTTTGGCACGAACAAGTTCATTCAAAAGGGACAAAGATGAGATTGATAAGCACAGGGACCATTACTGCCTCCATTCTGGTTCTCAGCTTTCTGCTTTGGGAAAGCAGGAATGTTCTGTGAGTTATGTGCAGCAAGCAGAGGAGAAAGAGTCAATGAGAGCTGGGGTTTGGACTGAAGCCGAGTGGGAGAACTTGTCAAACGCTTCTACGAATTCTACATCAGGCTCTAGAATGCCCAATGCCAGGTTAATTGAATGTCTTGTACTGACAATGCCTGTAATTTTTATGACTTCACTAGAGATGGTAGCTTTGACATTGTACCCAGAGAACCTCTGATTTCAGGGCAGAATTTTCAGACTGTTGGATGAACGACCTGGTTGGAAGACAAGGCATCAAGTTCTTTACACCTGGACAGTGAGCTATGTGGGGTGTAGGGATTTACACCCAGGATACATAGTGAGGCAGCATCAGTTCTCTCTGTGGTCTCCACAGACACCCACAATAGGTCTTATTTTCAGAGCCTAGTCAGAAGGTATAGCCTTTAGAGAGCAAGTGATAAATCTTACAACCTGAGTAACAAGGTGAGATGAATGGCCTTGCAAAAGATTGAAATCATCCCTTCCATTCCAGTAGAAGTGGGTAGGTAAGGAGTGTTAACATTCACAGCATACCCTGCACAGTGTCAAGTGTTCTCGGTAGAAGTAGCTACTATGTTTTGAGCATTTCCTATGTGCCACGTGGGATGTTAAGTGTGATCAGAACATATCTTCTACTTATGTTCTACTTAGGGGAGCATGCGTGAGCCTGCCCTTTACACATCTTGTCACAACCCTGCAGGTCACATACTATTGTGTTATGTTTTGTACATAAAAATTAAAAAAAATAAACTAAGGCTCAGAATAGTTAAATAATTTACTCAGATCAAAGTCAACTAAGTGACAAAGTTAGAATTCCCTCCCTGGGCAGTGAGCCCGTGAGCTTTTCATGATACCCACGATGATTTGCTTGAGAACAGAGGTCACATCTTTTTTCATCTTTATACACCAAGTATTAGAAAACAGCAACTCATGTTTCTGCTGGCATGAGGAGGTGCATGCTGAAGCACTGGGTGTAGAACTCTCTGCTCACAATGCAACTTTGCTTTCAAGATGGAGTCCTCAGCTCCAGCCACGTTTTCATCAACACATTGGTTTTCTGGTCAGGTCCAAAGCTTAGCTTATTGATTCTAGTTGCCTTGCTTTCCTTTAATAGTAGCCACCTTCCAGGAATCTTATTGGAGTCACACTGGGTCTCAGACAGCCTGTGGTCTTGTGGTTTGAAATTCCCTGAGCAGCCAGGATGGGGACCGTTTTTGGAGGTAATTAGCTCAGTGAACCGTCCTCATCTCTCAGTCTCAAGGGCTTGGCAGAAGAAGCGTGGAAAGTGTGAGGCAAGGAACTGCATTCATCCTGCTCAATAATTGTCTGTCAACAGGATGAAGCGCTTTCTAGCAGAGTGAGCTGGCTGCCCTGTTTGTACAGAATAGAACGTTGCCTGGGGTTATGTCAGGAGGCCTAGCCATTACCTCACTGCTGCTCCTGAGATTCATGGGCCCTAGAAAAAAGCTTCAGCTCAGCCTACCTGCCCCAAGGTCAAGGAGATAGTCTTGGGAGCTGTGACAACACTGTCACAAATCAGGAGACCAGGCTGCCTTGTGGGGAGGCTAAGCTCCAGGCTGGAGCCTGTGAGCTGGTGATGGGTAGGCAGGCCCGTCTCCTCTGAGGCAATCACACATATTTATTGATGTGGAAGCACTGATCTCATTGTTTTTTTGTTTTATTTTGTTTTTAAATAGCACACTGTCTTGATAACTCATTAAATTCTAGTCATTTGAAACTAGCTGGCTCCCAGAAATCAGAAGAAAGCTACCTTCTACTTAAGGTTTATAATAAGAACTTGACCTTACAGTACACCTTTCTAAAAGAACTGCAAAGCTTTAATATAATATATTCTACTCTCAATTGACAGGTGATTAAGTGGAAGCATCAATTAAGTAACTTGCCGGTGGGATAGAGTAAGTAAATCTGGGGGTGGGGAGAGGAGGGTAGAATCTAGGCAAGAAGGTATATGGGAACTCTGTACTTTCTGCTCAATTTTGCTGTGAACCAAAAACTGCTTTAAAAATAAAATTTATTATTAAAAAAATAAAAGTAGAACCTGCACCTAGCCACTCTGATTTCTCCCTAGGCAAATGCTTTTTCGTTTGAGTTACAGAAGGTGCTGGGTCTTAGGATATTCATTGCTGGCAAGCAATCTCTATTTCCCCAACCCTGCTAACAAACCTAATTGATTTGCATCCATTTTAAAAAAGCAATATAGTAACTTTCTTTCCAGCAACAGAGAGAAGGATCCAAGGTAGTTTTCTATACAGGCTGCCTGGAACCATGCTGGGTTGCAGGGTCAGGTGTGGAGAATGTCATTTTAAAAGTACTTACATAATATGCTAGGCTAATAGTTTATCCATTGCATCATATTGTTTTCCTCATAGTACAGAATGATCTCTAATGTAGCTCCCATTTTTCAATCCAGATTGCTACATAATGTGTTGAATTTAAATGCAACATATGTACCAACTACATTCGCTCCATTTTCTCTTACTTCACTGACTGCTCCTTCTCAGTCTCCTTGTCTAGAGCCTCCTGGTCTCCCAGGCCTTGTGACAGAGGTGTGCCCGAGGACTCGTTCCTGACTCCTCTTTTCCTCTCTAACCAAACTCACCACCTTAGTGATTCCACCCAGTCTCATGTTGTTACGTGCCTTTCCAAACACATGCCTTCCTTCCAGACCTCTGTCTTGAACGGCAGACTTGCCCAGTTGACATCTTCAACTTAGTGTATCTGAGATCGAACTCTTGCTCGCCTCCCACTAACCTGTTCCACTCACAGCCATGCCAGATCTTTGACAGACATTTTATCTTCCAATGTTCAGACCAACCACCTGGGAGTCGCTCCGGATTCCTGTCTTCCTCTCTCACTCTTCATACCACCAGTCAGGAAACCCTGTTGCTCTAGCATCAAAGTACAAACTAACAATTTCCTTCCATGGTCATTGCTAGCACTGTGGTCTGAGCCAGCATCTGCTCCAACATGGATTTCTGCTCTAGCATCTGTGATTCTTCTCCTTGGAGTCTATTCTCAACATGTCAGTCAGGGTTAGTATCTTAAAATACTATGTTAGATTAACTTTTTCCTCTGCTCAGAATTCTCTAATGCCCTCCCATCTCCTCAGAGTAAAACTGAAGTCCATGCAATGGCCTCAGCATCACGAAGCCCTTCTTATATCTCCTGCTTCTTCCCTCTCTGAGCTCACCTTCTACTATTTTATCCCTTGATGATTCTACTCCAGCCAAGATCCAGCCATTTTGGGCTCTTGCCTGTTTTTGCCAAGCACACTTCCACCTCAGGGCCTTTGCACAGGCTAGTTCTCTGTTTGAAATGCTCTTCCTTTACACATCTGCATAGTTATCACCCTTATTCCCTTCCAATTTTTCTCAGGTCTGAAGATGGCAAATTCTCCTTTCTACACTGCGTCATAGAAATGAGAGAAGTGGAGATCCAAGATGGCGGCATGAGAGGAGAGCGCCGATAACATCCTGGGAAGGGCCTTGTGAACAGAGGGGAATCCACAGGGGAAACCCTGAGAAGAAATCTCAACTAAGAGAACCACACAACACGGAACAACACACAAAGGTTAGAGAAAAAAGGGGAGAGCGGGAGAGGGAAAGGGAAGCAGCGGTTCGGGGACAGAGACTCGGAGCGCGGCCCGGGGCTGGCAAACACCAAGGGGGGTTGGGGGACTACGGTCACAGTGGAGCTGGATCGAGGGCGGGCTGGAAGCCGAGACCTAGGGAGCGTGGAAGCCCCACAAGACTGTGGACAATTTAACATCTGAACTCAAGGGACAGCACGCAGTGCCCTAATCAGATCACGGAGCCTAAAGTGGAGCAGGGACTGTGGGGCAGGGCGGCGGCACTTCCCGGCAGGCGGGGTGAGAGCAGGGCGCCCGCCCACAGCAGCTCAGCACCCCTGATTTACGGGGGAGACTGACTGTGAGGGGGCGCCTTCTGAGGACAGGGCTCTTGGGGTGAGGGCTGGGGCTGGAGTGGGCACAGCTGCATCGGACGTGCTTGGAGGGAATCCGGCGGTCTCAGCAGAGCCGGGAGCGTAGAGCGGCTGCCGCCCGAGCTGCAGCCTGTGCGCGCAGGGCTTTCGGCGCCCCGCCCACCAGGTCGCCACAGCACCGCTGCCTGCTCACCAGCGCGCTACAGGGCTTTTGGTGCCCTGCTCACCAGGCCACCGCAGCGCCGTTGCCTGGCCATAAGACCGGCTTTTGGTGTCCCGCCCACCGGGCCTCTGGGGCGTTGCAGCCCGTGCATGCAACGGGGCTGCCGACCGGGTCGCCGTGGTGTCATTGCCAGCGCACGGGACTGCGTGGCCAACCAGGGCCTCTGCCAAGCCCCAGCCCATCCAAGTGCTGCCCAGTGGGCGTGGCTTACAGATACAATTGAAGGAGGGGCAGCCAGGTGGAGGAGAGAAAGACCAGAGCTCCTGCACCCTGCCCCCACTGAACCATCAGCCCCCCTGCTGAAAGAGGAATCTGCTATTGTGTCTCAGGCCTGCCCTAGTTCCTACTCACATGCCCTCACCCCTGGCCACACCTTTACTATCCTGCTATCTAACAGCTAAGACAGCAACCTGAAGTGCCCCAGGACACAGAAGCTGTCTGCTTCCCCCAACCCTCTCCCAAAATCTCCTTCTCCCACAACTGAGCCCAAAAGAAAAAATAAAGAGAAGCCCATCTGATCGGCAAACCCCCAGAGGAAAAACAGACTCATGCATAAAGCAAAAAGAACCACATCAAACACAATGCACACCTCAGAATCCAAAGCCCCTCTAGAAGATCAGGGGCAGTCTTTAGTAAAGGATCTTGCACACTTGGAATCAAATCTAAGTGAAACAAAATTCAGGGCTGCATTAATCAAGACACTCAGAGAGCTCACTCAATGCTGGCAAAGTACCCAGACACCGTTAAATGACCTCAACAAGAAATTTTCTGAGCAAAATGTGTACTTTACCAACAAAATTGAGAAGCTAGAGCAGAACCAAAAGGAACTCCTTGAAATGAAAGGCATCATGGGAGAGCTGAAAAAAGAACTGACCAGCATAGGAAACAGGGCTGACCAGCTAGAGGAAAGGTTGAGTGACATTGAAGATACAAACATGGAAATGTCACAGAGGGAAGAAGAAAGGGAAAGGAAAATCAAGAGAAATGAAAGAGCCCTACAAGAACTTTCTGACTCCATCAGAAAGAACAATATTAGAATAATAGGGGTACCAGAAGGAAGCGAGATGAAATCTTCTCAGAGTCTACTAAAACAAATAGTGGATGAAAATTT
>PVKE010001077.1:0-110512 GCA_004027555.1 Craseonycteris thonglongyai
TGGAATGGGGCAGCTTCATGTGATGCCATTTCAACAGTGATTTATTTCAGTCTACATACTTTCCAAGAATGTCGCCATCTCTAAATAAGAAATAATCCTTTTCGTCTAGAACTACTTTGGTGCCTCCATATTCTGGAAGAAGAACTTTATCTCCAACTTTCACACTAACTGGTTGAATCTCTCCACCCTTTCCTTTAGATCCTGCTCCAACAGCTACTACTGTTGCTTGCAATACTTTTCCTTGAGATTTTTCTGGAAGCATAATGCCTCCTTTGGTTACAGTTTCCACAGCACTTCTTTCAACTAATACTCGGTCAAAGAGGGGGAGAAACTTTCTAAAAGCCTGTCCTGCCATGACTGCAGCAGCAGCAGTTCCTACTCCGCTCTCGCACTGTGGCCCACACGGAGAGAAATGCAGTCCGCTCCTCTCTAACATTTTTAAAGAATACAGTCTCCACCCCACCCTGTTAAAAAAAACAAAAACAAAGCAAAACAAACAAAGTAAAACAAACAAACAAAACGTTCCTCATTTGGGCTTCCAGGCTTCCTCATGGCTGAACTCAGGATATGCATTCTTGCCGGAATACTACATCAGTGCTGCATGTCTCAGGACATCACATCTGGAGGCACTGATGTTCAACACTCCCATCAGACATTGAATTTTCATCTCTCGCTCAAAATATGGTCTGATTTCTCTCCTGTTTTATTATGTTTTTAACTTGCGATCTGTGGGGAGACACTTAGACAATGCAAACATCTACTCCTTACCAAAATTTTCTCCTAGATGTGGCATTCTTTGATGCTTCTTGCCTGATCTGGTCTTTACTACAATGTCTACCCCAGGCTGACTTCTCAGCTCCAGCATTCCCTCCGCATGGATCGGTCAGCCCAGGCATTTCGCTGTAAGCCGGGGCTCCCTTGTTCCATTTATTTGTCTATTTATTGACTGGTTATCAGTATGAATGCGTGCATTCTATTATTCCCAGTGGTCCACGAGTATCATTCCTTATTGTCCGTAATTATTATACTTTAGTGTTCAACTTGTGTCAGGTTAGGCCAGTGGGAGTCAAGTTGGCACACATGCCCTTGTGACAGGTCCCCACCATTCTCTAAGCATTTCCATACTTTGTAGCAGCAACAAGATGTTCCATGCTCATCATACCAATCCTGCCCCAGACCTGTTCCTTCCGGTGATATCAGAGACCAAGATCTGGGCAATAGAGGTGCTCCTTGCTCCTGGGCTCTCCTGTCTTCTTCTTGGTGCACAGAGTTAAGCACTATCTACATGTACATACAGATATAGCTGCACATATCAACATGCATTTATGCCATCCAGTTACATGAGAATGCTTCTACATGCACATATTTTGGAAATGAATTCACACCCAAACCTCCAATTCCAGTTATCTGCACAGTTCCTCCCATTCCAGATAACCCATATGTGCCTTCTTCCTTGGGGAGAAGAAACCTGGCTCCCCAAAACACTTACTCATTTGCTCAATGCTAACATCCATCTAAATTTTTTTTTTCAGAATAGCTTTGCCAGTATCGCTACATAAAACACATTAAAGTAGTTTAGGATTATTATTATTATTTTGCCTTTCTTTCACACCTTATCTAAGACTGAGCAGCACTTGTAATAAAATATTGTGTTCATTATTCCTTGTATTCCCCCCACACCCCATATAATGATTGTGGTACTCATTTGAAAAACAGTTGGGTTCATTCATTTTAGTTTAAGTTTTAGAGTTTTTGCCTCCTTCATGATTTATTAATTTAGATTTATTTTTTGAATATGTAGAACATTAATATGCTCCCCTAAAATTAAAACATTGCTAAAAGGTTTACTTAGCCAAGTGGCCCTCCCTCATATAGCCCTTTCTTGTTCCCGCGTACTCTTGTTGGTAATGGACTTCAGAGTTTTATTTTTTCTTCCTGTGTTTCTTTTTATAAAAACAAGCAGCTATATGTACATATTTCTTATTTTTTTGTCTTTCCTATACAGAAATAGAACGTATATGCTCCTTTGTTCTTAGCTTTCTTAGCAGTATCTTCTGGAAATCACAAGTCACTTTCCAGGCACTGTTAACAAGTAGAGAAACATTTATGTGTGTATATAAATCTTTTCCTTGGAAAACTTTTTAAAAGAACCCATAAGTCCCACTCTGCTTTACTCCCTTTCTGCTGTCTGTTCTCCAAGACAGAGTCATCTGCCACCACTTCATGTCCTAAGGTCTAGCTTGCCTTTAGGGTCTCCACTTCACCAGTGCTAGAGTGAATTTATTAACGTCCAGGTAAGATACTCATGACTTTCCAGAGACTTCTCTCAGGCAAAATTTCAATCGAAAGTGGTATCCCCAATGGTAGCAACTAAGTAAATATTCACTCATAGGGAATGAAAAAGAATGATTTCTTTGTGAACCTTTAACCCCTGATAGATATCTGGCAACTCATGGCAAATGACTATAAAAAGAACCAGGAAAGAAAAAAAAGGTATTAGGATGACTCAAAACACATCAAGCACTGCTGTTGGGAAACCGACTCCCAGCCCTGCCCTTGGCAGGCCAACTGCGGTTCAAGGCTAAGTTTCTCTGACTGGTGTTGCTTCCACCCCCCATGAAGGAGAGCTGCTGGGAGTCCCTCCCACTTTGTCACCTGCCCCCACACTCAAAGGCACTGGAGAGCTTGCACTCCAAACTCTCGACACACCACCGTGAAGGGGATTAGTGTTGTGGCACGAGGCTTTTCTGGCCTGGCCAATCTCTCCAATAGACAAAGGTCAGGTGAGAAGATAATGATCAAAAATGATTCCTGCCATGCTGATTTTAATGAGCATGTGGAAATATAAATGGAACAAAGCACAGATGAATTCAGTATAGTAATATCATCATTAAGAGTCTCCGCAGGGAAGCCGGGATGGCTCAGTGGGTTAAGCGCTCACTTTGCAGCGCTGGGGACCCAGGATCGAATCCCAGCCCCGGCCTGTGCAGACCCATATGCTGAACTGGGGAGTGCCTCCAGTTCAGTTCTCTCTGTGTCTCTGTATCTCTCTCTCTCTCTCTCTCTCTCTCTCAAAAACAATTAAAAAAAAAAAGAGTCTCGGGGGATGACTATTAGGCAAACACACAATCACTGTGACTAAGGCCTGGGTAGAGGAGACATCTGAGGGGCGTGGCCTCAAGACCCCACTAGCTGGAACACGGTGTGTGGACGGAACCAGCTCCAGCGACGCCTGAGGCCCACCCCCCTCCCATGGCCAGCCTATCGCCATGTCACCTTTGCCTCTCACCCATCCTCCCTGGAGGGTAAGAATTGCTAGTGGCTTCCACAGGACCCAGCTCATGAGGAATGCACATCCTGGCCGTCCTGCAAAATCCTATCCCCTTCGTGAAACTTCGGACAAGGAAACACGGACATCCTCTGTCCTCCTCTCTTTGTTCACCATGGTGTTCTCTATTGTTGGGGCAAAATTCATTGGCTCCCAAATTGTTCCCAAGAAAGGGAAATATACCCAGCAGCAATAGATATAATTTACACGCCTCAAATGGGTACTTAGCAGGTTCTAAGTTAAAAATTTTCTCCACAATTAAAAAATTGCATCTGATCTAGAGGAAGCACTTAAGAGGCTCAGTGTGTCTAACCGGAATAACATGTTCGGGAATCAGGAATCACTGAGCACCTTTACTAGGGAAAGTGGAAGAAGTCATAAACATATCTGTACCTTTCCAAAAAGACTTGAAAACAAGAGAAAATAGAGGATTAGTCCAGGCAGCTGAATCATCTGAGAGAAGAGAGGAGAGGGGAGGGGAGCGGAGGGGAAGGGAGGAGGGAAGAGAGGAAGGGAGAGAGAGAGACCAGGAAAACTGTATCATCTGTGTTGCAAGCAATGTTCAGGTTGACGTGCATCGGCGTCTCTGAAGGTCCCTGAGACAATACAGAGGAGTGGAGAGAGGCTTACACTCTGGTCTAGTGTGGCCAGCCCTGGCTCTATGTCCCTGAGCAGGTCGTATCCCCCACCTGGCCTCAGACGATCACCTGTAAGTGAGGGTTCTCAACCAGATCACTGCTTCTAAAATGGGGTCACACACGCATCAGAATCCCACGGGATGTTTTTAACAATGGCAGATGGCCAAGCCTGAACCCAGACCTGAAGCTGGACAGGACAGTGGGAGAGGGCTGTCCTGGGGCTTCTCTAGACGATGTCTGAGAACCTGTCTGGCACAAGATTTCCTAATTTCTCAGATTAAATTTTGATTTGTTTTCCCTTAGTTAGTAGATGATTTTTTAAAGAATAGTTTTAGGTTAACAGAAAAGTTAGCAGAAAGTACAAAGAATTCCCTTGTCTCCTCAGTCCTCTGCCTTGCCGCCCCTGTTATTACCATCTTGTATTTGTGTGGTACATTGTGATTGATGAAAGCCCACAGTTTACATTAGGGTTCACTCTTTGGGTTGTACACACTACGAGGTTTGACAAATGTACAATGACACACATGTTCTCTGGTTTAAAGAATACCCTCTTGTGTACGTCTTGCTCTCAAGAGTGAGACACACATCAAGTGAAAGGGATTAAGAAGTACACATTTCCAATGATAAAAAGTCACAAGGATGTAAAGTACTGCGTAGGGAATACAGTCAATAATGCTGCAGTAACTACATGTGGTGTCAAGTGGGTACCAGATTTATCGGGGGGACCACGTCATACATTATAGAACTGTCTAGCCACTATGTCGTACACATGATACTCCTATAATGTTGCATGTCAACTGTAATTGAAAAGTAAATTTCAAAAGAAAATTTTAAATAGAAAAGGTGTGGGACACACAGGAAAAGGCAGTAGGACAGAGGAAATGGCTGCCTATGTCCACTGACCCTAAAGTTAGGACAAATCAAAGATATTTACACGGAACAAAGGTCTATGGGACCAAATGCCATCACACACAAATCTCCTTTCTCCTTTTCCAGCACTTAGGATACCTTGCCTGTAGTTTATCATAATACCATATGTATTCCTTGATAATGCAATGTGCTCCCCAAATATAAGCCACTAGTTTTGTGACTTTATAGACAATTTTTAAGAAAGCTAAGAGATGGCAACCAGATGCTGACAGAGATTACGTCTCTTGATCCAAAGATAACTGGCACTAGAATTTCTATGAAATTAAAGAGATTAAAATAATGAGAATCTTATAAGGGAAAATCAAGCTCCCTGAACATACAGTTTTGTCCAGTGATCCGGTTATTTCCTTAGGACGATTCTAAGGATAGATTAGTCCTTAACACACTGTTCTCTAAAGATGGAGCTCTATTTCCCCAAATTGTATCAGGAACTAGTTAATTTCAACATTTACATTTCCGCATGCTTTTCTTTTTTCAAATTCTAAGTTTTTCCAAGACCAGCTGAAATAAATTATATTGATTTTCTTTCTATTAATATAACAACATCATATAATAGGCATAGGTTTTAATTGAGTAAGGAAATGCATTTAAGAAAGTCAGCAGCTCTTTCTCTGACATTATCCTTAAATTAACTTTTGTCTTTTAAGTACTCAGTTGTCCAAAGAAATCCCAAAACACAAGCAAACAAACCACCACTACAAAACCCCACAAGTGTTGGTTGAGGATGTGGAAAGGTAGAAATGCTTGTGTATTGCTGGTGGGAATAAAAGTGATGCAGCCACTGTGGAAAACAGTATAGTTGATGGTTTCTCAAAAAATTAGAATGACCATCTAGTCCAGCAATTCCATTCCTGGGTATATATCCAAAAGTACTGAGGCATGATTCAAGCAGAACTATGCACACCCATGTCCACAGCAACAGTACTCACAACAACCAAAAGGCGGAAACAACCCAAGTGTCTATTAATGGATGAGTGGATAAACAAATTGTGGGATACGTATGCAATGAAACGTTATTCTGCTGTAAAAAGTAAATTCGAACACATCCTACAACACGAATAAAACCTCAGGACACTATGCTAAGTGAAATAAGCCAGTCACAAGAGAACAAATGCTCACTATTTCCACCTATATGAGGTACCCACAGTGACAGAAAGCAGAATAGAAAGCTGCATGGTGGTTGTCAGGGGCCGAGGGGGTGGGGAGAATGGGAGACATTGTTCAATAGGCAGAGTTTTAGTTCGGGAAGATGAGAAATTCTAGAGATGGCTGGTGGTGATGGTTGCACAACAATGTAAATGTACTTAATACTACAAAACTGTGCACTTAAAAATGGTTAAAATGGTAAATTTTGTTATGTATATATTATCTCAATTTAAAAAATAAGTACTCAGTTGTTCGTTCTCTCCTCTGGAGAAAGGAGATTTCAACTGACTTCAGCTAAAAACTTCCTAACGAGACAAGCGGCCCAAGAACAAAGGACATGTCCTGTCTGGAGGTGTTCCTTAGGCTCTGCCACTCTGTGCCAGGCAGTACCCCGATGGCTAGAGACATGGTACAAGTAGGAAGTCACGGACCCCTACCTTCCTGGGGCTTGATGGTTCTCAGACTTTAGGTGGCCTCAGACTCCCTTTGAGGGCTTTTTAAACACAGATTGCTGGGCCCAACCCTCAGACTATCTGATTCAGGAGGTCAAGGCTTTGGGCCTGAAAACCTACATTTCCAGCAAGGGCTCAGGTGACGCTGACAATGACTGCGCAGGGACCACAGAAGCTCTAGTGTAAGGAGAGAGACTTGTAGGTAAATAAGCCATTTCAATCAAGTGTGGCAGGTACTAGGATGGGGACAGCTAGGATACCTACCAGTAGGGGCACCTATCTGTCCGATGATGGATCAGGAAAGCTTTTCCCAGAGGAAAGGCGACAGTGATTGACATCTCATCCGAGACCCACAGGTCACGTGGGGGAAGGGGAGGTAAAGGGCCTCCCCTCAGAGGGCACAGTATTGTCCTGAGGTAAGAATGCACATAACCTGCTCTTGGACTGCAAGTCTGTCCTGTGATGGGGAGTCAGAGGGTGACAGGGAAGGTGATGAGCAAGGAAGGGAGAGGTGAGCGGGTAATGCAGGGCATTAGGGAACCTAGATTTTATCCTCAGGGCAACAGGAAGCCTCGGAAGGGCTTTCAGCATTAAAGGATTTAGGCTTGGAGAACTAAGGCTACATCATGTCCCAGGGAGGACTTCCATCCAGCAAAGACACTGCCTGAGGCACAGGGGAGGGGACATAGCACATATGCCCTGTCCCTCTGATTCCAATCATCCCCCCCAAGCCCCTATCAGAGGTCTAGCTCCTGAGAAAGCCAAGTGCTGCCCAGGTGACAGGATGTTTCAGGTAAGAATGTGAATTCTCCAACAAGTAGCCACTAGCCAGGTGAGACTATTTCAATTTAAATTACCGGTAACTAAAATTAAAAGCCTGTTTCTCAGTTGCACAAGCCACATTGCAAGTGCTCAAGAGTCACATGTGTCTAAATGAAGAACACTTGTCATAACACAGAAAGTTCTTTTGCATAGCACTGGTCGGGGAGATGCAAGCAGGATTGGATCCAAGACTTGCCAGATATCTTGCTCTACTGCATTAAACCAGCACGAAACCAGTGTGGACCAGCATGCATGAACACACACACACAGCTCCAAATCAAAATGGTTTTTTTAATACAGAGTAAGAACCTAGACAACTGGAAGCTCCTCACAATATATATTCAAGCATCAAATACCCTAAATATCATGTTATAAGAAGATTAGGGAATATTTTTTCCCCAGGCCACTAAGAAGAATCCTAGAATCACACATTCTCCAGAGCCATTTCTAAATCCTCAAAAGAACTGGCCAAGAGAATTGGAGCAGGCTAATACACCCTAGGTTAAAATTCCAAAAGGCCATTTTGACCGTTATGTTCCAAAAAAAGCTAAGCTTTCAAGGCTTTTTCTCTATTGTGATTCAATTCACAGGATTCCTATTATCGTATTGCTAATCCTTACTCTAAACTCTAAAAATAAAAGGTATGACGTGTGGCACGCCAAGTGGGTAACAAGCTCCAAGCCAAAGATAGAACTGGAAACTGATGCAGGGAGGAAATGAGCTATGCTGTGAAATGAAACACACGCCCAGGAGAAAGGTTTAACCCGTGAGCGGACCGTCACAGCGTTGTTCTTAGCCAGCTAACAAACCCAAGAAGCCAGTGGTGGGTGGTGATTTCACACATAAAAATCCAGAGATGTTTTTATTTTCCCAGCTGCTCAGGAAGTAACTGACCAGCCGGAGCAGAGTGGCACCACCCAGAGCCTACTCCCAAGAGCCCACTCCCAAGAGCCCTCGAAGAATCTGGTAAGAGTTCCCAGTGACCAGGAGGTCCTTGCTGGTTGCCTAAGCGTTCTGGTCCCGATGCCAAGGCACAGGTGGCTTTGGTAAGTACCAAGACAGACCACATGTAGCCTCTTTGTTCAACATTCCCAGAGCCCAGGCATGCTTAAGGGAGGGGCACCTCAGAAAGAAACAAGAGCCAGGTGTCTGTATTGCTCAGCCCAGCCCAGGAGAGGCCAGCCACCCCGCCACACCCTCGCTCCCACCCACACAGCGTTGGGGCTCAATGCCTGCTTCCTCAGCCCACCTCTCTGCCTGGATCTGCCCTGCAGAGAGATGGAAATCAAGCTCTATTCCACTCCCTTCCTCCCTGCTCTGATTAGAACCCTTCCTCAGGTTAAAATCACTTTCTCTAAAGCCTTTCCAAGGATGCCCATGGGCCGTTCTACTCCACATCACAAAGAATGATGTGTCATTTCTTTACCAGTTGCTGGTTTGGTTAAAATCATGAACAATTAGGCTCCTTGAGGGTGCTGGAGCAAAGCAAGAAGCAGTTAGTCTGTGGATTATCTCAAGTGGCTGGAAATGGCCAATCAGGGCCCCGGAATAGAGTCCAGATGGGAGGTGGAGAAGAAAATAATTTGTGAGGAGCAGCACACCTGGCATTCCAGCTACCTCGCAAATGGCATATGTTCTCTAAGAATTATTTGTAATTCTGATTTAATGATGATAACCCTAGCCAGCTTTTATGGAGCTAATACTTTGTGCCAGGTACTGTTCCAAGCACTTAATACATCTACATGCATTTAAAGCTCACAACAAGACTTGAAGACACTGAGGTCAAAATACTTGGCCAGGATCCTGCCACTAGTACATGGTAGAGTCAAGATTCTAATCTAGTCGCTGTGGCTCCAGGATCTAGCTAATAAAACTCGTTTGTCTCGCTCTCAGGCAGAAGTACCTCAGCCCAGCGGGCCTCCCCAGGTACCCCCTATCCCACCCCTCCAGCAGCCGATAGGAATGGCAATCCCCAAGATTAGTTTGTCCTCTGGAAATGGGGCTGAATCTTTCCTGAGTAGCCCACAGAGTGTTCATTTGCCTCCAGAGGACTGTGTTCTACACAGAATGGTACATGGAACAGGTCGCCACGTGCAATGATGTTCCTGTTCAGTTTGGGATTCCAGAAGCCTTCTCTCCACTCCTCATCTTCCTCGCTCCGTGACCTGCAGGATGCCCGCGGCTCCTTCCACTGTCTCCCACCAGCCCTCTCTGAGAGCAGGGTGCCCCAGAGCCGAACCACGGAGACAAGTTTTTCGAAGGGTAGGATGGGTTCAAGGAGAGAGAGAGGCTGAGATGGAGACTTCAAGATTAACAGCCAGCCAGCCAGCCAGCGGGTGGCTTGTTCATAAGGGCAAACCATGGGTCAGAAACAGGTACATCGGGGCCTGCCAACATTTCGAGTTCATGGCAAACCAACAACCTACAGCTGAAAACATCTGGACGCGTCCTACTGATAAAGAGAGAAGGACAGAAGAGGAACAGTGAACGTGGGTTGTTTAGTGTCTCCTCTCTACTAGGTATATGGACTTTAATTTTTATCAGAAGAAAATTTGGACTTAGTGCTGGTACCACTGATGGGAGAATTAAGATAGCAAATCTTTTTTCACAACCATCTGATAAAATCAAAATAGAGCTGTTTCTGTTGGAGAGACACTACTTACTTTGGAGGAGATATGTCAGGAGTGCTTCACCCGTTCAGCTGGTTTTGTTGTGCACGATACAGTCCACTCCTCAGCACAGAGCTCTGTGCATCTCAGTTTCTTCCTTTGCTTTACTTCTGACCCTTCCATGTGCCTTCTTTATAGTTCCTGAATGATCTGAGATGATAAGGTTTCCCTTCCTTAGGCTTCCAGGCTGATGAGGCAATTTTAGGCATCAGCCCTTTAAAAGTTAATTGCAGAATTTCCTTTTTGATAAGCGATGAGCTTTCAGTGCCTTATGATTCACTCAGGCCACACACAGAGACTGTATGCCCTGGGGTGCTGCTTGGAGTCTAAATGTAACCAGAATCCCTGACAATGAAAAGCCAACGAGCTGATCAGAACACATCCAGTCTCTAAGAACGTGAATAGTATCAAACCAGATAAGTTAGCTTTCCAATCACATCAAAGGGCAAGCTCAGCATTTCTCTTGAAACAAACAGAAAATCCACATTCAGAAGGGAGCACACACAGCCCAAGGCCCGGAAACTCACAGTAAAATACTTAAGAGGAAACATGCAGGCTCTATCTAGTTTTGAGGCAAATAAGCCATATTTGTCTCAGAACTAACACAAGGTTCCCAACACAAAAGGCCTTCCTGCTTCTTGGAGGCCACCCTGTCATTTTGTTAGTTACCTTGGGGATTTACAGAAGAGTTAAGATTCATCCTAAGGAACAAGTCTTCTACAGTGTAAAATCCCACCATTTCTTCTATTCCTCCGAAAATCAATGCAATAAGCAAGTTATCAGTTACATGTAAAGCATAGAAGACAGAGACATCCAGTATAGAGATATATAACGACATAAACTGGATGAAGTATAGTTAAGTATGTCAAGTATACAGATGGATAAAATACAGGCCTGTTCCTCATGCTTGAAGTGTATGCAGCAAGTGGCAAATACGACCCCATCCCAATAATTCAGTGACAGGTTCTGGATGGAAAATTCATGGGAGAGAGTAGTCAGTGATACCCGTTGAGCTGGGGCTTCAAAGAAAGGCAGAGGAAGAAGCGGCGTTATTTGAATTGGGCCTTGAAGGTCAAGTTGGGCCATGTTAAGGTTGGGAGATGGGAAGTGAGGAGAAAGGCACTTCAGAGAGGAAACCACGGTGGAAAAAGTTCCGAAGCACAAAAGTACGCAGGATTACTCAAGTGTAGGCAGGTGCAGGAAGAAGAGGGCTGGAGGGGGAGGTTGCAGAAGTGTGGACTGAGGCAAGGCTGTGAATTGAAGGCCTGGCAGGTTAGAGGTGTTTGGAATTCGTGGGCTAAGCAAGCAGAGGCCATTAGAGGCTTCTCATGCTTTGAAAACAAATGTCTCCGGGCTATGTGACAGGTACTCAGCTGCTGGTGGGCAAGGCATGGCTCCTGTCCTTCTGAAGCTTAAGTCAGGGGGACAGCAGACAGGAATGTGGCTCACAGAAGTGTATACACTGTGATGGGGCACAGAAGCCATCTCAGAACAAATGAGGTCAGCCCTGGGGTTTGAAGCATAAGCAGAGTGACAGGAGGGGGAGCACTGTTCTCAGAACAGTCCGTGCAAAGAGCCTGAGGCCTCTTCGGCAGGAACTGGACTCATCACATTCTGCATTTGGGAAATGATGAGCTTGGCCAGGGACTCCATGTTCATCTGTGGCCAAGACAAGATGGCAGGATGTTCCCATGGTCCTTTGGCCCTCGGATGATAAAGACAGAGGCAAAGGCCACGCAGGTAGAGAGACAGCCCATGGACGACCTTTCCAAGGGAGAAGCAACAGCGTTTCCCAACTCATTTGGTTGGGGCCAAGGGCCAGGGGGAAAACATCAGAGAATATTGCAGGCTTCCAGCCTGGGGAACTTGCTCTTACCCAAGGCAGGGCAAGCAGCTGCACACAAGGAATAGTCTCAGTTTTACCTTCTCATTGAGAGACACTTTAGCAACAGCATTTTATATGGGCTTAGCATGCTGTGACAAGGAAGGTGGTGCTCCTTTGTGGCCAGAACCTCCATCTTCCAGTGATTCGCCAAAGTGACCAGCACAGAGGGAAAGAGGGAAGGCCCCGCTGTGTGTTCTCTAGGTCTTTAGGAAACATGGAATTGTCCTGTGGCCACATACATGCAGATGTACAAGAAAGTTGACATTGTAGACATCAAGGGAATGGACACTGTTTAGAAAGGAATGCCCCGCATATGTCACCATGGCAAAACTGGAAGAGTCTACAGTGTCACCCAGCATGTGATTGGCACTGTTGGAAACAAACAAGGGCAAGATTCTTGCCAAGGGAATTAACGTATGTATTGAGCATAGTAGGCACTCTAAATGCTGAGATGACTTCCTAAAATGTGTGAAGGAAAATGATCAAAAAAATAAGGAAGTGGGGAAGCCTGGATGGCTCAGCGGGTTAAGCGCTCACATTGCAGTCCCGGGGACTGAGGATCGAATCCCGGCCCTGGCCCGTGTGGATCCATATGCTGACCTGGGGTGTGGCCCCCAGTTCAGTTCTCACCAGGGAGAGCCTATCATATGGGAGGCCCTGGGTTCGGCTCCTCGCTCACAGGTGCGTGCTTCGCATGCAGGAGACCCCGGCCCAGTTCCTGCCCTGTGCAGCCCCCGCCCACCTGTGACCCCCCACCCACCTGTGTGGAATGAAACCATGTTGAAAACTGATGACGTACAACTATGGAGACTGCTCTGGGCCCTCCCCTTTCTCTCTGTCTGTCTCTGTCTCTTTCTCTGTCAAAAACAATAAAAATAAATCTTAAAAAAAAAACAAATAAGGGAGTCAAAGAGAAAGGCACCTGGGAGCCACCAAGGCTCCAGCCTCTGCCCAGAGCAACACACGGTGTGAGAACCAACGGAACCAGTCCCTGTGAATTCGTGGCACAGCAGGTGTATAAAACCAAAGAACTCTGGACTGCTCAAAATGTTTCCCTTGATTGAGCAGAAGTGTGGTGTCCTCTCCCCCGAAGGAATATGTAAAAAAAACTGCACGTCCTAATTCACTGGCTGATGCCTTGACTGCTCTGATTTAGTAGTTCGTCTTGCTGAGAGACGTGAGGCGGCATATGTACAACAAAGAATATACTTCACTGGTTAGGAAACTGCACGCATTGCATTACAGTTAGGCTCAGGGAAAGTAGATTACTCATAATTGCATCATAAATAAAGCTGTATTTTCTGGATCGTGAACTCGCCTTTGAAGCCTGCTACTTAAAAATAGATTGTTTAAACCAAAAAGAAAAAGGCAAAAAATAAAAGAGGAAGGTGGTTCCCCTGAGTGTTTCCACATTCCTCAAAGAAAGCTAAATTTAGAACATCAGGTTTCTCTACTCAAACTTAACCAAAACGGAACCCCTTATTTTCCCTCTTAAATCCCGTCTTCCTCCTTTCAGTTAAAAGCAGCTCTGCTCTTCTCACACACTGTACCTGAGCCATTGGCAAACCCTACCAGCTCTGCATTGCAGATGTTTCCAGAACCTAAAAGCTCTCACCCCCTCCACGCCAGCTGCCTGGCTGGGTCACTGTCCCTTCTCACCTGGATTCCAGGTAGCATCCAGGCTGCTCTCCTTCCACCTCATGTCAGCGAAGGCTGACTGACTGCTTTCAAAGGTAATCAGATTGTGTGACTTCTCTGCTCAGAACCCTGCTATGGATCCTCATTTCTCTCAGGGCACAACAGGGCGTCTTCTGCCCTTTGACCTCTCAGCCTCACCTCCATCACCCTCGCTTCCTCTGCTCCAGCCACACCAGTTCCTCTGGGTCCCAGAACACCTGGAGGCCAAGCTGCGTCTGTTCTCTGTGCCTGGAACACTCTTCCACCGTGTCCACAAAGCTCAGTGTCTCATCTTGTCTTCACCCCTGCTCAAATGTCACCTTTCTAGGGGACCTGCCCAAGTACTACGGCATTTAAACCATGTAGCCCACCTTCCCTTAATGCCTGTCCTCCTTCATGGTTTCCACACCACTCCTCGCCTCCTCACAGACTAACATGTACCTGTATCACCTGCCTCTTCCCAGCACACACACACTTCCTGCAGAAAAGGGGGTTCTTTCCTTCCTTCAGGCCTACCCCCCAGCTCCTAGAACTCCGCCCAACACACAGTGGGTATGTTAGCGGTATCTGTGGGTTGGACAGGTCATCTTGTTAATGAGGCCTTCCCTGTCACCCGTATAAAACAGTACACCTCTTTCACCCTTGCTCTTTACCCCCTTTGCCTGATTTATATTTTCCATTGCGTTGATCACCAACTGACATATGACTAGTTAGAGTGCTTATTCTGGCTCTTCGCATAAGAATATAAGTTCCATGAAGGTAGGGATTTTGTCTTGTGAGGGTTCAGAATCAGCCACCCCAAGACGTGCCTCTGTGGTATAAAGACTGTTTTGAGCTAAGGCAACTTTAGCTTCAGTCTCCAGAGCAACTTCTGCCACTCCCTTGACTACTTAAAAGAACTTGAATGAGGGACGTTGCTCATAATAAGAGGTCAGAGATAACTTCTTTTGACCTCTAGGGCAGGACAAGTTTCTATTTGCTAACAATCTGCTCCTCCTATCATCCTGCAATGCCCCTGTGAAGCCCCCAAAGCACCTCACCTCATCCCTGGCTCAGACTGACTTATATCCCATCTTCCCTTTCTGTTTGTGAACCTCTCATGCACGTGGGCTCTCTGAGTCTGTCATGTATGTGGGGTTCCCATACCTGTGCGTGTATTAAATTTGGTTAGTTTCACCTGCTCATGTGTCTCATGTACTTGGTTGTTAGACCAGCCAGAAGAGCCTTGAAGGTGAATGAAAGGTTGTTCCTCCCCAACAGTCTCATTTGCTCTGTTATCCAGAGCACCTAGAACAGGGCCCTGCACACAGTAGGTAGTTGGTAGGGAGACATTTTAGGTTCTGGGAACAGAATTCAAACGTTTGGTGAGAGGAAGGAAGAAAGGAAGAGAGGGAGGGGAAGTCGGGATGGCTCAGTGGGTTAAGCTCTCACTTTGTAGCCCTGGGGACCAAGGACTGAATCCTGGCCCTGGCCCGTGTGGACCCATATGCTGAACTGGGGAGTGCCCCCAGTTCAGTTCTCACCAGGATGAGACCCTGGCCCAATTCCTGCCCTGTGCAGCCTCGTGCCCACCTGTGGAATGAAACTGTGGAAAAACCAATGATGTGCAACTATGAAGACTGTTCGGGGCCCTCCCCCTTCTCTCTGTCTCTGTATCTCTCTGTCTCTGTCTCTCTCTCTGTCAAAGACAATAAAAATAAATCTTTAAAAAAAAAGGAAGAGAGGGAGGGAGGAAGGAAGGAAAGAAGGAAGGAAGGAAGGAAAAAGGAGAGGGGGGAGGAGGGACAGAGCAAGGGGGAAAGGAATTCTCACTCCATATCATTCAGGGTCAACGATGAGTGGCCTAAAAGAAACACTTGGTTCTTCTACCTATGGAAAGAGATCCTGTCAGTGAGCAGTGAAATAAGTAAGCATTCACGTAAAATCTATCCATTCATGTGATCCTTTCATCAACATAAAAGGGAATTTCTAATCATGATGCCAGGACAAGAACCAAACAACACACTGGATTTCAATCAAAGGAATCATGAGTCACTGAATAACAATTACCATCATTATTTGTGTGCTGCTTTCTTCTGTGGTTCTCTGAATAATAAATTCAAAGGATTGGCCAATCTTGTGATTTGGCACAACAAGCAGGGTGAGCATACTTTATGACTCAGTTCAATTTAAAGTCGATACTACACGTTAAGGAAACAAAACTAACATCTGCGTTCAGCTGAATTTTGTCCACTTACTCTTTCGCCTCCATTGCGATTTATCTGGCATGCTGCCTATAATTTTAAAGGCAATGACTGTAAAAATAACACCACCTTAGGTTCATAGGCGCCTTTCTTCTAAGGCATTTATTAGTCTTCATATACCATATTAATTAATTAGGCTTCTGCCATTGTTGGAAGTTGTGGTTTCATCACCCGGTTTAATCACCTTCACCTTGCAGAAAGGAAATGGAACAGGTTGAGATGTGTAGCTAAGGACTCAGGGCCAGCCCGGGAGGAGCTACGATCTGTTCTGCAGGCCTGGACACCACCCACACAGTTAACAAGTTACCCAGTCCTCACCAGGGGGAAATAGAAAGAGAAAGACAGCGAGTGCAAGCCCTCACTGCCTTCTTCATCTCACACCTAACCTAGCCACCTACATTCCCTAAAGTGGCCAGAAGCAAATCACACACTCACACACACACACACACACAATCTTCTAATTTTTCACAGTATGAAGAGTTCTTAGGGTGAAGGGAGAAAACACTGGAAGAAACGTCTAGGACATTTTCCCATATGAAGAGATCCTTTCATCTCCTCCCTTCCCCCAGCGATCAACAAGATCCTTCACTGGAAAGATCATCTGGCTGTTTTACATCAGCAGTGTCCAACCTTTTGGCTTCTCTGGGCCACACTGGAAGAATTGTCTTGGGCCACACACAAAATACACTAACACTAACAATAAGCTGATGAGCTAAAAATACTGCAGAAAAAAATCTCATCATGTTTGAAGAAAGTTTACGCATTTGTGTTGGGCCGCATTCAAAGCCGTCCTGAGCCACGTGTGACCCATGGGTTGTGGGTTGGATGAGCTTGCTTTAAATACTATCCTGCCCAAAAGCAAGTGGACAAGCCAGATGGTTCCTCTAGGTCCCACTTCAGCCCTGTCATTATGTGGTATGTTATTTTCCTTTCACTAAAACGTTTTTCAACGGCTTCTTCAACTTAATTTCTTATCTATTAAGTTGTGAGTAGAATCCATTGGCAGACTTCATGTAAGATTTCAACCTGTTGCGTACCGACTACACTCCTGATTTCAAGTGCAAGTTGAAAGTCAAATTCCACTGTCATTTGTGTGTGTGTGTGTGTGGGTGGGGTGGGGGGATATGAATGTACACACTTGTAAATGCAAAGATTATCTGTACTAGGTTAACCCATAAACTGGTAATGGCTGTTGTCTTTGGCCTGAAGGGGGTTACTGGGATGAATGGAGGCATTGAGGTTTACTTTACACTTTATATCCTTTAGTACCTTTTGAAGATTGTGTCATTTGTGTGTATTATTCATAGCATTAAACTGAAAAAACAAACAAAGTAACATGCGAAACAAATTGAAGCTTGGAAACTATTTTTGTTGGAGCCCTTCATCCAAAAATAGCAATGATGATTTCACACCCTCATTTATCCATGATGCTTTACCAACTATAGACCTTACAAGATCAACAGTGAGCTCCCAGGAGCAGAGAATACTTTAAATTGTACCTTAAATTTCTGTCCTTGTTTCTATCTTATTTTTTTGGAATGACTAATTATCCATTCTTCAGGTATGCAATAAAAGAGAAATGAAATACTCAGGTATAATGTTAAATATTCTCTTTACTAAGCTCATTGTAAACCACTGCAGTATATAAGTGTTTAAGTTCAAAAGCTGAATAAACCAATTGACCGCAAAGTCCACATTTCTGAGCCTCATATTTGATCATTATGAATTTCAAATTCACAAGTTTATCTGTATATGAAAAGTTGTCTTGGATATGTGACTAAGTATCATTTAAAAAAATCTGTAGTTGTAAAAGGTAAAGTGAACAAGATCTTTTTTTATCTTTTACTTACTTAAGTAAATCCTTAAAGGGATTAAAAATATTTTTAGTTTGTCAATTTCTTTTTAAAAATCCTTCTAAAATGAAAATGTGAAGGTTCACAATGACTCTGCACATCACTGAAGGTTCTATAGGATTCATTCTGTGAATGGCTCCCTCTGGACCGGCCTCCAAGTCATGAGCAGCTGTGAGGACACCCTGTTGCATGTTTACATGTATTAACAGCTTCGGGAATTTAAAAATGAAAAGCGTCAGATCTTAACACAGTATGAAACTATGGTAGGCTGGCTTCCAATTCAGGACTGGGTTAGTGGGAGACCAAGGAAAAAAAAACTTCTCAAAAAACTGGGGGGCGGGGGATAGGAGGGAGGGCAGGCTCTCAATTATAACTGAATATGGATTTTCAGTAGTTTGCCAGTCTGACTCAAGGCTAGAGAAATTATTTCATTAAAATGCTCAGATAGGGAAAACCGGGACGGCTCAGCGGGTTGAGCGCTCGCTTTGAAGCCCCGAGGACCGAGGATCGAATCCCGGCTCCGGCCCAGGCAGGACCCACGTGCTGAACTGGGAGCTCCCACAGTTCAGTTCTCTCTCTGTCTCTGTATCTCTCTCTCTTTCTGTCAAAAATAAATAAATAAATAAATAAATACAAAATACTCCTTAAAAATAAATAAATAAATAAATGAAATAAACTGCTCAGATACACTAGCCTAATCCTTCCATTTTGCAGCACTTAAAAAATCTCATCATTGGCTTTAGCTGAAGGGGTTGCTTGATGGAAATAACAGTGTACACAACATCTGAAGAAACCTATCCTGTGAATGACTGTAGTTTCACATTTGCTTTCCCTTTCTTCCAGCACATCCACCCCTCCTCCTCACCTGAGCTGATTGGGAAATGGTTTCTAAGTGGCCAAGAGTCCAGCCCCAGCAGCCACGTCCCTGATGCAGCTGTGATCTGGACAGAAGACAACTTCCTTGTGTCGGGAAGGCGTGCGTGATGCATGTGGTTGGCCAGCGCTGGCTGCTCACACGGGGCTGTGTTTGTGTCAGCCCGCTGTTTAAAATTCTTAAAAACAGACTGGAGGACCAGTCACGGAACCACTGCTGGTCAGATCTGAGCCGTCTCCAGAACAGAAGGTGGGCCTTCAGTGCTGACTGATCCATTCCAAACCACTTGGGGAACTACGGCAAAAGAAAGGGACAGACAAGCATGTCTACTTTCTCAATCACTCAAGGTGAATTTGAAGCATAGCAGTAACTGAACTACTGGTCTAGGCTGAAATGTAAATATGAATTTCTGTTCTTTCAATCTATGGGTTACTAGGATCATATTCTTTACTTTTTATTCCTGAGACTGTTCTATACCCGTCTGAGAGGCTTTGTTGAGTGTTTACAACACTATCGTGTAGAACGGAACTCCCTATTGTAGAGCTATAAAGATCATTAGAGAAAATTTTCCAACTCTTCATTTTCACAAGACCCTGGAGCTCAGAAGGGGTAGGGGAGGTGAGTGCTGGGACTGTATTTAGTCTGCCTGTGCCTGCCTCAGTGTCCTCATCTGTAAAGTGATAATTAATGTCCTGATTAGATCAAAGTCATTGAATGCGGGCTAGGTTATGGATGCTTGAAATGAATACAAGATGATGATGACCCCCCCACCCCCAAAAAAGGGGAGAGAAACTGTAACACAGTTTATTACAGTTCAATATGCTAAGTGCCAACAGGCGAAGCGGCAGCTTAAGGAAACTGCCTACACCCACTGTGGGAAGACTTGGGAGGGGCTCCAGGCCACAGTGACTCTGCAGCTGAATCCAAACAATGAAGAATCATGTTCCTTAGAGAAAGGGCAGAAAGGGCAAAGGTGCCCTGCCTTTCTCCAGAAGTCTTGTGAAAATAAGACATCACATGGGAAGGTGCTTTGTAATCGGCAAACCACTGCACAAATGTGCATTACAAGGTTCTGAAATGACTTGATTGAGGCCACCCACAGCTGATGCATTACAGAATCCAGTCCAATGTCTGTGAGCTACATGACTCATTCATTTCAATCGCTTCCCCATGTTTATATCTAGACATTTCCATAAACCCAAGTGAATTCAATACACCAAATGACATCCCATGAAGGGCAGACTCCATCTACCTTCCAAGCAGTAGTTCTCTGCCTTGACTATACATTAGAATCACCCCAGATGTGCCCTGGTTGGATGCAGAATCTCTGGGTGGGGGCTCAGGCATCAGTATATTTGATGTTTCCAGGTTATTTCTAATGTGTAGCCAAGTTTGAGAACCTCATTTATGGCAAAGCCAAGTATGGACTGCACACTCCCTCCCTCATATGGAAAGTTTCTCAGCCGCCTCCGGATTATACACTTCAAAAAGGCTCCAGATAATGTGAGATCTATGTGAGTCTGGACTGTAATGCGGTTCTTTTAAAAAAACAGATTTACTCTGAGTGATGACTGGCCTGGATTAGCATTAATCTGTCTTTTCTGAAGATGCACAGGCTGACGGGGGTGAGGGGAGTGCCCAGAAGTATGACAGGTGCCAGAGAACAGGCTGTCCAGAGAAAATGCCCCGCAGAGAAACCATAAAGTGGAAAACGTGCAGACTACAGGGCAGTGTGCACCTGGAGGAATGCAGGCCTGGATCCGATGAGCTCTGGGTGGACTTCTGTTTAACATAACACCCATGTGCTTCTTGGTGTTCCTTTGAAACTGATGACAGACACGTAACAAGGTAGACTCAGAACAATCCTTTTTTATGTTTCTATTTCATTTAATAATGTAGGACCTATGTGAAACAAGAACCTTAAAGATATGAAATACACCTGGTAGATGCTGCCTAAAATGAAGCCATAAAATGCTTCTTTACGTGATTCACAAGCACCAGCCAACACTGTGGGAATAGCCACGTTCTGGGTGGTCCATCACATTCACGTGGGAGCAGGAGCAGAGGCCAAATCTTCTTTAGGATCCACATAATTTCAAGTATTCTTCCCACCCCAATTGGGAGTCTTATTATTTCCCAAATCTGAGGAACCCCAAATCATCCATCAAGATTGCCCTCCAATGTAACCCCATCTTGGGAAGCTTCCTGAACACCCCTAAACTGAGTTAGTGACTCCCTCTCTCTGCTCACCAGTCAGGGCTCATCTATGCATTCACCCACCCACCCAGGGAACAGCTACTCACACTGAGATTCCCCTGATAGTAATCAGACAATACGCATCAGCCATGCTGCCAGCCACTGAGCCATAGTGAGCAGGGCACACATGGTCTCTCTTCAGGATGCTTCCAGGCTTCTGGAGCAGTAACACCAATAATCTCACAAATAAATGAAGTGGTACACTGTAATAAGCCCAAGAAAAAGAGCAAAGGGCCTACCTGAGCCCTTTAAGTAGGAGGGCAAGAGAATGCTCTGAGATAATGGTCCGAAAAGCAAACGATCAGGGGAAGAGCTTTTCAGGAGAAGGCAACACATGTGTAGTTTCTAGGACAGGTAAGGGCCGGTTGTGCTCAAGAAACTGAAGCAGCACGAGAATGGACCAGTGGGAAGAAAGCAGAGGTTGGGTAGGCAGGGCCTCATGGGCCATGAAAAAGAGGCAGATGTTGTTATAGCCACCATGGTGACAGATTTTGCAGCTGGTGTGGGTGCATGCTCCAGGATCCCATCAGCTGCTCTGGGTTGCAGTGGGGCGGTGTGGAAATGGAGACGTTAGCTAGGAGGCTCCTGGGTTGGTTCAAGAGAGGGAGGGTGATGGCTGAACCAAGGGGATGGATGGCAGGGAAGACGATCAGGTAAATGCAAGATCTTCTGAGGGAGAAGCAACAACAGATCAGGAGATAGATTGGCAGTGGAGGTCAAGGTGGTGAAGTTTGGGAGAAAAAGGGGTCATGGTTCAAGGCCAAGTTTCTGGCTTAAGCATCTTCTAAACTGGTTGGGGGATTCAGCACCAGATGTGCTGTGTCTGGAGCTAACAGGCTGGAAGGGAGAAAAAGCCAGCACATTTGTTGTCTTCACGCATAAGCCTCAGCAATGGAGGAGGGGACTTCAGAGAGTAAGCAGCTGCCTGGGGATCAGTCCTGAAGAACCTCAGCATTTTGAGATGATTCCTGTTTGGGACTGAGAGGATTTCTGCGCCTCGGTGCTGCTGACACCTTGGAGGAACTCCTTTGTTGGAGGGGCTGTCCTCTCTACAGTAGGATGTTTACCAGCATGCCTGGCCTCTACTATCAAATGCTAGGAGCACCTCCCGAGTTGTGACAACCTAAAATGTCTTTTGGAGGCCAAAAGCACCTCCAGTTGTTCAGGTTAGAGATACTTTTGCAAAACCTTTAATAAACTTGGTGCCTGTCTTCTATCTCAAAATTTCATAGCCAACCCTGGGTAAGAGTTCCACAAATCATTTCAATTTTTTCATGGTTGGGTTTTGTAGACAAGCACCAAAAATTGATAGAATAAAACCAGTCCTAGTGTTAACCTTGACTTTGCTGCATCTAATAGGGAACAACTGTAGTTATACTAACCCCAAAAGACTCTCACGATCTTAAAAACTCTTTATCATCTTTTGACAATAACACAAATCTAATCAGAACAGTGAGTGAATACAGATGTTAGTTTAGCTGCCTTGCCCTTGTATGCAAATATTTTATAGCTCGGAGTTATAGACTGGTCTAGAAGTTTCTGAGAAAAAGAAGACTGCTAACCCGAGCTAAGATATCACAAGAGTCCACTTTTCCCAAGTACAAGCTAATGAAAAATAATCCCTGGTATTTTGTGGTATTTGCAAAGCATGGCACTATGTACCAAATGTTGGTGCAAAAAACTTAAAATATCTTTTTGTTTGTTTGTGATGATTTTTCTAAGTATTAAGGGCCAAGAACTTGGTTATTCTCCTCATCTTACAGAAGAAATGACAGACACAAACTTACTCAGGCGGGCCACGGTGGGTTTTTCTTTTTATCAAATACAACCAACTTCAACACCTTTTCTCATAGATAGACTATTGTTTAACAATGGCAGTTAAAGCCAGTGACCGTAAGTGTGGAAAAAGGCCTGCTTTTGACTTAGTATGTAACTGTAGAACAGCTACTACAGTTTAAGCACTGTGCTGGGGGTGGGCAGGCTAATTAGTGAACCTTAAAAAGCTGCTCTTCTCACCAAGGTCCCAGCTTAGTCCAGACAAACAGACAAGCAAGGACAACACAGTTCCAGAATGGCACACTCCGGGGCTCACATCTGTCCTGCTTCTCAACTGCTTAAGGTGAGGTCACCCAGGAATCCTAGCACCTTCCCTGCAGTGGCTGAACACTACCTTGGAATTCTACTCATCAAAAACCTCTAGGCCAGTGGTTCGCAACCTGGAGCAGGCATCAGAGTGTTCAGACATAGACGGTGGGTCCTACCCCTGAGTTTCTGATTCAGTAAGTCTTGGTGGGGTCCCCAGTTGTGCTGATGCTGCTGGTTCTGGGACCAGGCTTTGAAGACCAGTGTCTAGGCCACCACTAGTAATCAAGCCGAGTTGGCACATGAAATAAAAGCTAGCTACCATCTCTGAGAGGGCACAAGCCAAGCTGGGACAGAAATGGACAGACAGCCACCAGAATGAAGAAATGGCCCCCTCACTTTGACCTAAGATGGAAGGCGGAAGAGTGGTAAGGGTGAGGAATCAGAATATCTTCCAGGAGGAGGAGGTACCCGGTATGCAGGTAGAGGGGGGAGGGGAAGAGCACATGCAGAGACCCCAAGAGAGGGCGCATGCTCTGTCCCAATAGCATTCTAGGTAAAAAAGGGAAGTGACATTGGATATCAAGCAAAGCTAGCAGAAGCAACTGCACCATTAACCTCAGGAATGAAAACATTCCTTCTATTGAAAGCATTTTGATGGTCACATATGGTCAGCCCTTCACAGCCCTGGGTTTCACATCTGCAAATGCAACAATCAGGAATAGGTAATGCATATCTTTTCAATCTCAGACAGTTCCAAAAAGCAAAACTTAAATTTGCCACGATCCAAGTACTAGTACCGAATCTACCTGAATTAAGTGTATCAAGTGACGTGTAGGCACACCCTGTTGTGGCCCATACACAAATACTACACCACATTATATAAGGGACATGAGCACCTATGAATTTTGGTATCCACAGGGGATCCTAGAATCAATCCCACACAAATATTGAAGTTCCAATGTATTTCACTGCCATCCTTTTTCCTTTTTTTTTGCACTGAAGACTTTTTTCTTTAAAATAATAGCCTAAGCCTTAAAAGAGTATATCACAATGCCAGGATTATGAAATAGTAATAACCCTGACGTTTTAACATCCATAAGAAATAATATGTGCAAACGTAGGATGCTCTGTTGAAGATGATGTCTGCAATAGTCCAGGAAATGAGTCAAGAAAGTTAAAAAAAAAAAAAAAAAATCTCAGATTCATCTTTTAACCAACCAGGAAAGAAGGATCCAGTACATTAAATACAAACAGTGAAGAATGTTAGAGCTGGGAATTTTGCTGGTTATTTCCTAAACTAAGTAAGCCCCTTCGTTTCAATAATGAAATGTGGTCTTCTAAAGTTTTAGTGAAAATTAGGAAGCCCCCAAAAATATTAAAGGAAGTTAAAAAAAAAAATCAAGATTTGCTTAAGTACAAAGGAGAGGCATTATCATTGTTATCTAGTAAGAGAGGTTAAAATCCAGCCAGATATGGAAGATAACATTGAATCTGAATATGTTGGGACAGAGACATGACCTGTAACAACTTAGGGCTTTGTCAGATGAATTCTGAAGAATACAAGGACTGCCAGCAGGATGTTAGAAGCGAAATACTATTTAAAAGATTAGAGGTATTCAAATGTAAAATTTTGAAGACAATAAGCGTGATATTAATATTACATTCTAAGGGTATTCTGGACTGGAAATCGTTGTGCAAGGCCTAAAACAAAGAAGCAAAACAAAATTTTACTAGCAAGTAAAATATACTTTAGTTCTTACAACAGTGACCAACCTTTATGTTCCCTTACGCCCTGTGCCAAGTGCGATTAGAATCATATTATACATACTGATTTCCTTATGACACATGCAAGGGAACCTATAGAGAAGAAGATGTAACTTCACCTGATAAATGAGCATAAAATCCCATCTAGAACGTTGAAGCTGAGTAGCATGGGGTGCACTGTGGATAACCTCTTGTTATTCTGACTCGATCCTTGCCTTGAGTCTCTTTTTCAAAACGGGCTTTCAGTGCCTTACTAAGTACACAGCTTTACGAATTTTCAACATTGAAATGTCTTGCCATTTAAAAATGCTCTAAATCTTGTCAAACTTCAGTGGTCAGGTACACAAATATTGGTACTGGACTATTTTTCTAAAAATTTAAAATCTCAAAATGGAGGGGAGAAACCCTTTAAGATAAAAAGGCCCTTATTGGAAATTGTATAACCTCTCTCCGGGGACCTGTAGTAGTCATCATGTAGACATAAAAATACTTTAGAAAAGTAAATACGGAATGGCCCAAAAAGAACCTACTGCACTCAGCTGCCATCAGAGAAGCACATGTTTCACTGACTTCTTCACCTATGTTGCTTGAAAGTAATTATACTATGTACATTTTAAAATTGGGAGCTTATGGCCAATGAGACCATGAAAAGTCATGAAATTACAGTGGGAGTTTAACCTATAAAGCATCAGGGCCATAACTGGAAGCATGAGGAAACCGGGAACTTAGAAAAGGAACTGATGATCACTAAGCCTAACGTTAGGAAGAGTGCCCTGGTCCAGTCCTGGCCGCTGATCACCCACCCAAACAATCCCTTGGGTATCTCATCTGTTCCCTGTGGATAAAATCTGTCCTCACAACTCCCAAATGGGAAGGATTTAAATCTATGAAGAGGTCTAAAAACATCAGGCATTGTTACAACCAGCCAAGGTCAAAGAACTGGTGAGTGACTTGGCCAGATCCGACATCCTCTGAACCCAGCACCTGTTTGCCAATACCAGACTGCAGTTTATAACCAATTATGAATATTCATTAGAGACCAGGAGAATAACACAACAGTCATTTTCAGAGACTAGGAAAAATCAATCCCCATGCCAGCCCTACCCCCTAATTTTTAAAAATGCATAGACGATCCAGGAGCTGTCAAACGGAGCTTAAATATACCGGTAGTCCTCAAATTACAAACAGCTCTATTGTTCCAAAGGTTCATTTCCGGGTAGTGCTACCAAATAAAATACTGAACATACAGGAAAATTGAAATTTTAGATAAACAAATAATTTTTAGTGTAAGTATGTCCCATGTCAGAACATCACAGCAGACTCTCCGTTAACCAGAACTCAAGCAACTTTTCTCTGGTTGCTTGAGATTGTGCCAATTGCTTGAATTCTGGTTAACAGAGAGTCTGCCACATTCATTGTTTATCTGAGATTCACATTTAACAGTGTGCCCCTTATTTTTATTTGCTAACCTATTTTGGAGTCATTTGTACTGTTTTCCCAACCATCAGCTGTCAGGTCCTAGCAAGAACCCTCACCCTAGGAATCTAGAAACTAGAGTTCAATCTCTGGCTTTGTCAATTATGAGTTCTGAGGTCACAGGCAAGTTCTAGTTCCTTCACTTGCGAAAAGTAAATACATACACCACATGACGGAGTGGATAAATACTATATGTGTACAGGTCTTCCCCAACAAAGGCAGTACCATTTTGTCACAGCACTCTATACACACTATGAGAGTGACTTAGCTTTTAGGTGAGGCAGCACAAGCCAATTGAAACACCCTATTTTTCCATGAGAAACTCCCTGACTTGTGTGAGTTCCGGTTACATACAAACTAGCCATTTCCTGCATCTGATAAACATTTTGAGCTGTGTATGGGGGTCCCATCAGCATCAGCTTTCCACTGCCTGCTTCATCCAGAAAGCAGGGCATTTTTTTTTCTTCTCAAATTTAAATGCTTTATTGCTCAAAACAATAGTTGGGGGGTGCTGGGATGGCTCAGTGGGTTAAGCGCTCTTCTTGCAGCCCCGGGGTCCAAGGATCAAAACCGGCCCCCGGCTCTTGCGGACCCACATGCTGAACTGGGGTGTGGCCCCCCGTTCTGTTCTTGCCAGGGCGAGCTTCCCATGTGGGAGGCCCCCAGCTCATGGGTGCGTGCCTCCCCTGCAGGAGGCCCCTGACCTGATTCCTGCCCTGTGTGGCCCCCGCCCACATGTGTGGAATGAAACCAAGTCTAAAACTGATGATGTACAACTATGGAGACTGCTCTGGGCCCTCCCCCTTCTCTCTGTCTCTCTGTCTCTCTCTGTCTCTGTCTTTCTGCCAAAAACAATTTTAAAATCTTAAAAAAAACAACCACCACCACCCAATAGTTGAATGTAGGATTTCACAACATCTGTCAAAATTTAAAGGCTGACCCTGAGGACAAGAAGCACTTGTTTCGTAAGGTTTCCCAATGTGCCTGAGGAGTTCCCCCAAGCCAAGTCCACAGAGTCAGTGCTCGAGGTTTCGCTTGCAGTTCTGAAGGTTACATGTCTCCAGCCCAGACATCGGAATCTGTCAGAGCTTGACCGCTGGCCACTCCTGGGTGTCCCGGCAACTGGCATTTAACGTGGCCAAAGCAGGATCCCTCCATCCTCCAGCCCGGTCCTCTGTCTCTGACACCATTATTGGCTGTTGCTTAGGTTAGAAATTGGGAAAAAATCACTTGACATTTCCCTTCTAGGTGGCCCTCAAATCTGATGTACATCCAAGAGCAAGATTCCACTTCTAATTCTAAACTGCTGTTCCTACCCTCTGTTTCTTACCTCCACTAACGTTCCCTGGGCCCAAGCCCCCTTCATCTCTCACGTGGACCTTGATGCAGCCTCCTAGATGGTTTTCCCACAGCCCATTTCCACATCACAGTCCAAGTTATCAACTGCAACCACAAATCAAACCTGGCCACTCACTCTACTGCTTAAAGATACAACACTGTAGAACGCTGGGATAGCTCTGCAGGTTAAATGCTTGCCCTTCAACTGCGAGGTCTGGGGACAGAATCTTGGCCCTGGCCCGTGCAAAACCATATGCTGAGCTGTGGTAACTGGTATCCCCCAGGATGCCTCTGTGGTGAAGGTTCTTGCCTCCCACGCAGGAGGCCCCTGGTTCAGTTCCTGCCCTGTGCAGCCCCACGTCCACCTGTGTGGAATGAAACTGCCACAACTAATGATGTACAACTATGGAGACGGCTCTGGGCCCTCCCCTCTTCTCTCTCTCACCTCTCAAACAACAAAATAAATCTTAAAAAACAATCAAACAAAACACACCAATGCCTTCCTACCAGCACAGTCTCTGTCCACACCTCATCCCATAGTTCCTGACACCATCACTCCCTTCTCACAGTTCCAAGAGCACAGCACTACACTCTCCCCATGGGGTCTCAGCCTGCTCACGCTGGACCACGGGAAGCCACGATAAGTATAATTTCCTCCAAGAGACCCTCTTGAGCTAATGTTTATGGTGGAGAAATATACACAACATAACATTGACCATTTTAGCCATTTTTAAGCGTACAGTTCAGTGGTATTAACAGCATTCCACCGTCCATCTCCAGAACTTTTTCATCATCCCAAATGGAAACTCTCTATTCATTAAATACTAACTCCCCATTCCCTCTCCCCTTGCCCCTTGGTATCTCCTAGTCTACCTTGTCTCTGGGAACTTGACTGTTCAAGTACCTCATATAAGTGGAATCATATATAAGGTGGCATAATGTCCTTGAGGGTCACCTATGTTGTAGCATGGATCAGAATTTCCTTCCTTTTTAAGACCGAATAACATTCCATTGCCTGGATACACATTTGTTTATCCACTCATCCCTCAAAGGCCATTGAGGTTCCTCTCAGGACATTTGAAAGTAAGCTCTGGTTATTCTCTTAGTGACATCTCCTTTTCCTTTAAGTGCTTAACATAGATGGTAATTCTAGTATCAACTTGTTTCATATCTCTTTTGTTCAATATTCTGTTTAATATCTACTCTTGCCACCCCACCCCCAGGAATGCTGTAAACTCCATGAGGGCGAAGACCATGTCTGTTTTGTTCATTCCTGTATTAATCACCAGTACCTGGCTCAGGGTCTGGAGTCTAATAGGTATTTAATAAATCATTGTTGAGTCACTGAATGAAAGAAAATCATTAGGCCACCAGAAAGCCTACAGCCTTTAGATTCACTGGCAATTTCCATAGACTTTGTATTCAACCATGAAAAGGAAGAAATGAATGCGTGCACACATACACACAATCTTGTTAGCTCTCTGGGCCCAACCAATTCCCTTTATAACATGTAAGTCAGTCTATTTGTGACTAGCACACAGTTTCATTTCCTGTGTTCTTTTCAAGAATGCATCATGAGTTGGGTGAAAAAGGTAAAGGGATTAAGAAACACAAATCAATGATTACAAAATAGTCACGGGGATGTAAAGTACAGCATAGGGAACATAGTCAATGATGTTGTAATAACTATGTATAGTGAGAGGTGGGTACTGGACTGATCAGGGGCATCACTTTGTAAATTGTATAGAAATATAGCCACTGTGCCGTATACCTGAAACTAATACAAAATACTGAACGTCAACTGTAATTGAAAAATATAAAAGAACACATCACATGCAAGAGTAACATGCATATTCGACAATATAGAGAAATTAAGTAGACATCAGTAAATGCCACAACATGGATGAACCTTGAAAACATTATGCTAAATAAGTCAATCACAAAAGACCACGTGTTTTATAATTCCATTTACATAAAAATGTCCAGAATCGGCAATTCCACAGAGTCAGCAAGTAGATGAGAGGTTGCCAGGAGCTGAGGGCAGAAGGAAATATGAGTGACAGCTGAATGGTACAGATGTCTTCTGTGGGGTGCTGAAAACTTTCTGAAATACACTGTGGTGACGGCTGTACAACACTGTAAATATACTAAAAGCCATGACTGTGTGCACTGTAAAGGAATGAGCGGTAGGACATATGAATTATAGCTCAATGAAGCTGCTTTTTAAAAGGATAACGTGTGTACCAAGAAGGGGTGTGGCCTGCCTGTATACCTGAGGGTTGGGAAGAGCTTGCCTTCCCAATCAGACAGCACACCGCACGCACGCACGCGAGCACAGGGGAAGAAGCGGGCAGGGCCTCACCAGCACCTCCGGCAGCTGACCTGGAGGGCAGCTTGTTTTCTCTTGCCCGGAGCCCTCCTCGCCCCAAGCACCCCATGGATGGCAGACCATCTTCCCTCCCATAAGAGTAAAGGCCTCGGCTTCATGCTAATCATCTCCTCTAACAACCCCCCTCCATCCCCACCAAAGTAGGAAGACATGCTCGGATGGTAAACACAATTCAAGTTCTTGGAACCAAAACCTTATACAAATATGGGTCTTTCTGAAGAGCCTCTTTTAGCCTATTATGAGTGATCCGAACACAGCCCATTGAATTTACAGCCTTTGGAAACTCAGACATTTCCGTCAGCAACCCAGGCTCTGCCAAGAAAGTTATCTTTGGCTCCTTCTCTCACACTGCATATCCAAGCTGTCTGGGAAGTCTGTTGGCTCTATCTTTAAAATGTATCCACAACCTTCTCTCTCTCTCTGTCAGACATGGCAGCTGGGTCCAAACTTCCTAAATGATCGCCACACAGCCATCAGAATAACCCTTTGAAAACTCATGTCAGATCACAGATCTCACTACCCCACTGGGCAACGTCCTGCACCAACCCCCACATTACCTCCCCAGCATGAGGGGGCTCCCCTACCTCTCTGCTCTCATCCTCCCCTGCCCTTCCTCTCCCTACTCACAGGTATGAGGAACCCCCTACAACCTGCTCATCACACTTCAGCAGGGGCACCAGGCACTCCCCTGTTAGGGCCTCCACACCAAGACATCTGTTCCCACCGCCTTCCCCCAGATCTTCATGATTCACCCTCTTCCCCGATGAGCCTTTGCTCCGATGTCATCTCCTCCAGCCTACAATTGCATCCCTGCACCCCAATTCCCTTTACCCCATTCTCTTTTTATCCCACATAGCTCTGAACCTTCAAACACACCATAGAGTCTGCCAGTTACTAACTTTACTCTCTACTGTCTCTCTCCCCACTCTAGAATGTGAGCTCCCCGTGGGCTGGCTCGGTGCGTACTTGATTCCCTGGCAGATGCCGGGAACACAGGATATGCTTCATAAGCATCTGCTGGCCAGCTGACTGGTGGGCCGGCGGGCTGGGAAAGTGAGGCCTCTGTTCGTTTCAGTCTTTGTAAGTCTAAGGAGAGGGGGGGTCTACTCTGTGGACTGACTGAGGAGGCAGGAAGTTCCCTAGGAGATTACTTCTTTGGCCATCTAAGCTAGAACTCAGGAAATGAGACCAATAGTTAACTAAGAGTTCAAGGCCTGACCAAACTTTCTTCAGTTTTAAAAGAGTATCGGTCCAAGTGATCTCAAAGTCACATTAAAGGTGACTTATGTCCCCACTCACACAGTCTCAGGTTCTCAAACTGACTTCTGAGAATTATTGCCACGTTTCTCTAGGTAAGGGGGAAAGCCTAAGACTGATAAAAATAATTCTAAATGATAATAGTCAAGCTGATCGAGATGAAGAATCAGACCTCTGAGAGACGAGCCATGTTTTGTAGGCCAATAACATTTTTCTGACTCTGACTAGCCTAGGATAGGAAGGCACAATGATACCCAAGGATGGTGGGTAGGACTGGTTTAAAGATTTTCTTTTTTTGACTTAAAAAAATAAACTGCTAAAATTAAACATGCAAATCCTTATTTTGGCTAATTTGAGGGCACAATATAAGCATACACTCACATGACAGTGTACTGTTGTCTAGAATACTTAGATTAACTTGTCTTTAGCATAGACTGACATCTAATCAATAGAGAAAGGCTCTGGTCTTTATCCTGCGACACATATACCGTATTTTCCGGCGTATAAGACGACCGGGCATATAAGACGACCCCCTAATTTTACAGTTAAAACATAGGTTTAGGCCTATATTCTCTGTATAAAACTACAGCCTCGGAAGTGGGGGGTAGTCTTATACAGTGAATATAGGCCTAAACCTATGTTTTAACTGTAAAATTAGGGGGTCGTCTTATACGCCGGAAAATACGGTAAGCCCATGATGACAGATGTAACATGCGGTCGCTCTGCCATTTTATAGTCCATAACTTGCCTTCAAGCTCATTTTGAAAACCACAGGCTCTACCCTAAGGTAGAAAACAATCTGACTTTTAAGTATCCAATTTTTTTAGCATTTAAAAGTATGTGTTTCTCAGAGTCTAACCCTCCCTCCACCAGAAAAAACAAAAAACAAAAAACATTTGTATTTCTTTTTATCCGAGTCAATTCTGGAGGGAAGGGAAGGATTTGTCTCTCCACTATAGAATGTCCTTCCTAGAAGGCGGTGGTGGTCTGCAGAGGTCTCCAGATCATGGAACAGGGTCCCCGAGCTTTGATGCTGGCCCTGGCACAGAGCGTGGGGTCAGCCCCGCCTGGGCCGGTTAAGTGATGGAATGCCAAAGGACCACAACTTTTGTGAGAGCTGCCGAAGGTGAAAAGGAGCAACGGGGGGCTGCCCTTCACATGCCTTCAACACAACCATCCTCTTGGCGGCGCCCCAAGTTCTTATCTCCAAGCTGTTTTGGAGGGAAGTATGGTAGTAAATTCTACACGTCCCTGCCCATCTTAACCACTTTCTGTGAAAGACATTTCACAAAACTGAGTAAGATCTCAAAAACCACCATGAACAGTATGCCCGTGTTCATAGCAGCACTATTCACAACAGCCAAAGATGGGCATAGCCCAAGTGTCTACTGACAGATAAATGGGTAAAGAAAATGCAGTAGATACCTATCACAGAATATTACTCAGCTTTGAAAAGGAAGTGGAGAGGAAATTCTGACCCATGCTATGACATGGATGAATCTTGAGGACATTATGCTGAGTGAAATAAACCAGTCTCAAAAGGACAGTTATAAGTTCCACTTAGATGAGTTACCTTAGAACAGCTAAATTCATAGACACAAATAGAATAGAGAGTATCCGGGGCTGAGGGAAAGGAGAAATAGGGAGTTAGTGCTGAATGGGTACCAAGTTTCAGTTTGGGATGATTAAAAAGTTCTGGAAAGGAAGCTGGGATGGCTCAGTGGGTTAAGCGCTTGCTTTGTAGCCCTGGGGAATGAGGATCGAATCCTAGCCCCGGCCCGACCAGACCCATATGCTGAACTGGGGTGTGCGTCCCATGCGGAAGGCCCCAAGTTTGGTTCTTGCCCTCCCGGCTCAGCCCCTGGCTCGAGGGGGCGTGCCTCCCATGCAGGAGACCCCCAGCCCAGTTCCTGCCCTGCGCGCCCCCCACCCACCTGTGTGGAACGAAACCACATCGAAAACTGATAGCATACAACTATGGACACTTCTCTGGGCCTTCCCCCTTCTCTCTGTCTCTCTCTGTCTCTGTCTCTTTCTGTCTCTATCAGAAACAATAAAAATCTTTAAAAAAAAAAAAAGTTCTGGAGATGAATAGTGGTGACAGGTGGACAATATTGTAAATGTGCTTAATGCCACTGAAGCCACACTTTAAAATGGTTACATTCAGACATTTTACCACAATTAAGTAAACTCTCATGAAATAAACTTCTACACTAAGGTGAGATCATAAGAAACTTCCTCTCCTAAAGTTGTCCTGTTGCCAAAAACACAGTACAGATTTTCACTTAATTCTCACAATCACTGCAGTCTGACAAACCTCATATAGTTAGTTGCCTTGTTTTATCAAAAATTGTAAAGGCTTAGAGACCCACAAAAATTCTTAGTGCCTGCTTTAGAGACCCTCACACTTCCAATATGGCAGGTGGGCCAATCTTTTCCAGCATGAAATATACAAAACTCAACTCATCCATCTCCCACATCAGCCACTATTTAAACCACCCATATCAAGCGGTTTTCTATTTTATTGTGGACAGTATTAAACTTTTTTTCTTTTTTTTTTTCTGGATCCACAGGTCATAAGCAGATCTCAGAGAATGGTCTCAGTAATTCACTGCATTCCAAGAAGACAGAGTAAGAATTTGGGTACAAGTCATCTCAGACTTTATAAAATTAACGCATCCGACCCAAGAAAGCTTCCCCAAACAGCGAGGACGGATGGCTAGAGGCTGTATGTAAAAGCAGTGCTTGGTGCATGAGGGGTTCCAATGAGGGTCTTGCAGCTCAACTCAATTTGAGTAAAGGTTAGCAAACTGATTTCAAATACTACCTGCACAAAACCAAACAAACCTCAACCCTGGTGGAACAAAAGCCACTCAGTAAAGAGACAAAGCCATAAATGACAGCCCTGTAAATAAAGACCAAAGCTACCAGCCAAAGGTCGGGCTACACACATGCATTCAATGCAGAAGCCGGGCTTCTCCACCATGCTGAAGGACCACTCCAGACCACAGGTGACTTCTGTTCCCCAGAGTCACTGGGCTTCCCATTCTGACCCTCCACAGCTTCTGGGCCCAGCTTTCCCTTAGAGAAATGCAAATTCACTCCACTTGGAGACTGATAATGAGACAGTGTCAGAGCTGGAAGTGGCGTGGGCCTAAGGCAACCATCTCTCCACCAGAAAGGAACAATGTCCAGGGCAAAGAG
Organism: Craseonycteris thonglongyai; assembly: GCA_004027555.1. Classification (NCBI taxonomy): domain Eukaryota; kingdom Metazoa; phylum Chordata; class Mammalia; order Chiroptera; family Craseonycteridae; genus Craseonycteris; species Craseonycteris thonglongyai. The sequence goes on from PVKE010001077.1 coordinate 34,287, forward strand.
AGAGAAAATGTCTCATCTACTTTCTTACCAAAGAAGAAACAAACAAAACAATAACAACAAACAGACACGCATACAATTCAGGCCCTGTGCAAACCTCACAGGCTCCTGTGAAGCAGGGAGGTAATCCCAGCCTAGTGCCTGGAGAAGATGCTCAAGACATTTTAAAAATCAATGGCTGACTGAACGAACGGGATTGTGCCAAGGGTCTCTCCTTAGCAACACTTACCAGGCACCACCACTAGGAAACCACGTGGAGAGCACAGATCCTTTAAGGAGGACTCAAGGGTCAGAAACACCTCAATTTTGAACAGAAAAGAGTAATTAAACACACACACACACACAGGAGTATGGAGGCTGAGGGAAAGACAGATAGGACTTGGGGGCAGGAGTGTTAAAGGAGACACAGCAGTGCTCAGTATGTCCCAAGGGAGAACCCAGGTGCGAGCAGCCAGGGACCTGCATGGCCGTGACTGAGTGGGAATAGCCCTTGGTCACTGAGCACCTGGGTCCTTCCTGCTGGCCGGGTGCCTGTGTTCCAGAATTCAAGCCCTGGATTTGGAGGCTCAGAACCTCACTTCTACTCTTGGGGACTCTTTGTTGCTAGTACCTGATGCAAACAGGTACCTATGTTCGCTAAAGAAATGCTAACATACAGAGTGATCCCCGCTTCTTACAGAGTCTAGGATGAAAGGCAATTGCTGGATGAGCAATAAATATCAACACCACCACCATAGTGATGACGACTTTCTATGGAGCTCTATGATAAGCCCTTTCAGCCCAATTCTTTTATTTGGAAGTCATCAAAGAACCATATGGAGTAGTACTGCTGTTACTCCATTTTACACATAAGGAGACTGGAGCTTACGGTAGGTTTGACAGCTAGGAAGTAGGGAGGCCTGATTCCACCAATGTGTGGCCAACTTCTGTTTCCTGCTGCCTCTGGATTCAGTGTGCACTGGGACCAGTTACCAAACGTGCCAGCTCCCATGGGGCACGGTTTGGGCAATGATTTATTTAGAAGTGCACCCATTTAGAAGTATTAGAAACAGTGACTATGTGTTCCTAAATGGCCAGATAATAAAAACTTGTTTTCTAAGAATAACAGTGAGAAACAAGACTGTCCTGCGTGTGTGCTTTCTAGACTCTTCCTCCACAGTGCCAGGTCTTCAGTGACATAATTCTTCCAAAGATCTTAGAATGGACCTTATTTTTTGCTGGACATAGGGATAGGGTTAACAGAATAAAGAAGGAAAAGCTGCCTTTTTCTGTGTGTTATTAAAACTCTTCTGGCAGCAAATTAATTTTTACTCATCTTAATAAGTAACAAAACACCTACAGGTGGCAAATACAATTCATTTAATGGAACGATGGCAACAATCAGACCTGAAAACTCACCAGATACCTAAAGACGCCACAAAGAAACACTCCCTGGGAGATTAATCTAGACACAAATACTAACGGAAGCAAATTCTAAAATTAAGTGCTTAAGAAACGTTCACAGCACCTCTCTTTAGAGACACAGGCCATGAATGGACCCCATAAAACTCGTTTTGGTACCTAAAAAGCAAGTTCGTCTGCATTCATAAGGGCAGAGGCTTCTTTTACAATGATTGGAACTAAAGTGCAAAGGTAACCAGTAGATTAAAATCTCTGAAACGGGTTATATGTAGGATCACCTGGATTCCATGAGCGTTGTTTATGAAAAATTGTGGAATTCAGGCTCATAAGGCAATCAACTAATAAAAATACACCGAATACCTGGGCATCATGCTAATTTAAAAAATACGAACATATCCATTGAATAAAGAAAATAAGAAAACATTCGAACCCCTACTACGTATAAGGCACATTCACCTGTTCTCTTATTTAATTCTCTCAATAACCGAAGCAGGTGGATAATATCTCCCCCACCCCCACCCCAGCAAATGAGTAAACTGAGGTCCAAAAAATTTAGGAATTCATCTGAGGTTGTACAATTTAAAAAGTAAATAAATATAATGTAAAAAATAAGTTATAAAAATTAAATACGATTTAAAGTAAAACAACCAAAATCTCTGGGAACCTAAATCCATATGTCTTACACTACTTGCTTTAGAAGGAAGTGAGGGAGGGAGGGGAAGAAGGGAAGGGAGTGGGGGGTGAGTGGGGGGCAGAAAAAAGAAAAAAGTAAAGAAAGGAATACAGGTAGGGAAAGAAACATTCTGCAGCCAGATCTGGTCACAGTCATTGGTACTAAGATCCCAGGTGAAAAATGGAACCAGCTCTGCACTTGCCGTACACCTGCAGCCGCCTTCTTGTTACACCAGCTGTTTTACCAAATCATGATTTTAAAGTCTCTGTTAAAAAACAACAACAAAACAAAAACCTCCCCATTCTATCACTAAGTAACAAGCCCTAAGCGCACACCTCTATGCATTGTCCTTAAAATAAAAACCACAAGGAAAGTGCGAAAGTAGCCAGAGCGGCTCTCAGGCAGATGCCTGAGCGTCCATCAGTATGAAGCCATGTGGGTCCCGTTCGGCCCTCAATCAAGACACAAAGAATCACTAAAAATGGCCAAAACCTCAGCCTCTAGGGGAACGGCTAGTGAAGAAAGCTGTTCAGGATCTTACCTAAAATTACAAGGAAGAGGCCTGCACTACAGAATGCAAACCATTAAGGGTAATTCAGAGCTTGGTAATTGCAGGCAGGCGGACTTTACCCCAGACAGTAATCGGCAAATAACCATTAATCATCTTTTGCCCAGGACCTGCATTTATAGTTCTTTTTTACGGCTTGAAACAATAGGCCCAGAATTAATGAATGACATTTTAGCTCCAAGACCAGTGAGACGCCTGAGATGATGGGAATCAGAACGCGAGCTTCACGTTCTGTGCGGTTTCCTCTGTTCAGACGTCCTTGTAGTCACTGTCCCCGCAGACTTGATCCCACACCATTTTTCAGGGCTTGTTCCTAGAAGCCGTTAGTCAACCTTGGTCCCTAAGCTACGGCGAGGCAGGCGAGGGCCGAGCACTTGGCCCGTGTGGTCAGAGGTGGAGACAGAGCTTGAAGGCAAAGCAACATGGAAGATGAGAGCGAATCTCGTTCTCATGCCATCGGGGTGGGCGGTTTGCCGGGAGGGGGACTCGGCGGCGCCCCGAGTTAACCGGAAAGAACTTGGAGTCCCTGGGGGGGGGGGGCTCCATCAGGCCGAAAGGGTCGGGTGGGGGTCACTGGGCGGACATGTGGCCCAGGCCCTTCTGACTTGCGCGTGCCAACCCCGCTCCACCGTTCTGCAGTCTCTTCCTACCTCTATGGCTGTCACGGGTCTGCCTTCCTAGGCCTCCCGCGTGGGGACCCGGCGCGCACACTTCCTGGGAGAATTCAAGCTTCTTCTGTCACTTAGGGAGCGGTGGGCACGCGGGAGGTGAGCACACCTGCCATTTTCTGCACCACGCGCAACCATTCGCCGCTCCGCACGCCCTGTGCGAGGTGACAGCGCTGGGCACCCCACGGGGCAGGGAAGGAGGTGCGCCCTAGCCGTGCCCGGGAGGCTGGCACACACGACCCTAACGACCATCCCCCCAAAGAGCCACCCTTTCCCCCCGCCACCTGCCGAGCTGCGTAAATGCGCACGGAAGGTGCCGGGTGGGTGCCCGGTCCCGCTCGCGCCCTCCATCCCTCTTCGCCGGTGCGGCCGGGGACACTGACCCCAAGATCTTTTCCGGACGCGTTGGCATCGGCTCCCAAGCCGGCCTCGGACTTCCCGAGGGGCGGCGGACACTTGATAGATAACCAGCGACACGTCCCAAAGATCCGCAAGCCCCTCCAGGCTTGACCCTCGGAGCTTAACCCTGGGCGTGGGTAGCGCACGAGCCAAGAACCCAAACCGCTCCCGCGAGTTCCCTCTTGCTCCCACGGACCGCTTCCCAGTGCAGCCTGCCCGGCCGGCCGCGCCTCCCCATCCCCGGGGCCGCGAAGGCCCCCGGCACCCCCACCCACATCCCACCCGTGCGGACGCGGGAGCCCGAGGGCGCGCACAGCTGCCGCCACCGCATCCCGGATCGCCGGGGAGCGCTGAGCCCGGGACGGTGCGAAGACCCGCGGCACCGCCGAGGTGGGGGAGGTCGGGGCCCCCCAGCGCCGCGCCCCTGCTCACCGGGAGCTCGCTGGGCCCCGGCTGGGGCATCCGCCGGGTGCGCGCCTCTCCGCGCGCTCGCTGCGCACCTGGCCGCCGCCGCCGCTCGCCCGGCCCCGGCTCTGGCCGCCGCGCTAGCGCTTCATGGCGCACGGGGGCTGGCCCGGGGCCCCGGGAAGCTCGTCCAGTTGGCGGCGGCTCCTCGGGCTCTCGCGGTTCGCCAATGGCTCCTCGCCTCACCCCGCCCGGCGTCCGCTCGCCCTTCCTCTGCGTCCGCCCTTTTCCCTCCGCTCCCCGGGACCGGCCAAACTGGTTTCTCCGCTCCGGGATGGTGCCTCCGGTTTCCCTCCGGCAGCCGCGGCCGCGGCGCTCAGCAGGGGCTTAGGGGGCGGGCCCAGCCCTCGGAACCTCCCTCGGTCCCTCCCTGCGGGCGGAGAAGCGCTGGAAACCGCGCGCGCCCCTTGGGCGGCCAGACCCGGCGCAGGTCCAGCCCCAGCCCCGCGCCCTCCGTGCGCCCCGGCGGCAGGTGGGCGCCCCAGCCGCGGCCTCCGCCTCGCGCGTCCCGCCACCTGGCAGGGGCGGCCGCTTTCGGCCTCCCCCCCGCCCCCCGGGGGCCGCGCTCGCCACCCCGCCCCGCCGGCCGCGCGTCACGCCCCCGCCGCCCTCGCCGGTCCTGGCCGCCGCCCGGGGTCGTTGACCGCGCCAGCCCGGAAAGCTGGCGGGGCCCCGGCTCGCCCAGGACCTGAGATCCCTCGGTAAGGGGAGCTGTGCGCTCTCGGTGCCAAGTCACGTTCCCGGACAGGTCACCGAATGCGCGTCGTGGGGAAGAGACGGTGCCCAAAGACAGCAGCAGGCGGGCTCTGCGGGACCGAACTCCCTCACCTTTGCGGGTTTGGGGTCAATCGGAGCCGACGGGCGGCGTGCGAACCGCGCGAGGGGGTTGGCGATGTTGGTTACTAGCGGTGCCTGGGCACGTGCGTCGCATGTCCCCGGCGGGACACGGCACATCCCAGCCCTGACGCCGGAAGCGCCCCTTCCCACAGAATGTCACTGCTCGCCCGCTGTGGACAAGTCGCTGGGATACGAAGGAAGGAAAGTCACGGTTGAATCCGCTTGTTTAAAAGGCAGTAGGGGAGCCGGGACTCAGCCACCTGCAGATCCGAGAGGTGTTCGGGTCGTCCTGACATTTCAGACTCGCAAATGGGGGCAAATGGGGGACGGGGGACTTCATGGAGGAGGCCACACTTGCGGTGAGAGTCAAAAACCCACCCGTTTAGGGATCAGAGTGGCACAGAGAGGGTCGTCCAAAAATGGCCCAAGGATTTGATCTTCAACTATATGAACGGTTCAACTGGTACAGTTAAACCCTAGAATGCCCAGGGTTTCTTTTTCATTCGTCACACTTGAACTTTGACTAGGTACTTACTGCTGGGCAGTCATTTAATCTCTCTGGACCTCCATTTCCTCAGCTATGACATGAGACTGGACCAAATGATTCTGAATCCAACCACAGCATAGGCACCGAGGCCTGAACGCACAGGGGCTGTTGAGTGGCAGTGGGGTAGACCAGTTGGCTGTCAATGCACCAGCACTAACAAAAGCTAGTGAGAGAGTTGTGTCTTGAAAGCCCTTGAATGAAGGTGAAAGAGTTTGGGCAGAACCTGCAAAACCATTGGGAGTTTGTGACCACAGCAGTGATGTGAGGACGGTTGTGTTTTAGGGAAGCCATGGAGTAGTATAGAAGAGGGTAAGACTGAACACGGCGGTACCACTTGGGAGTCTAGTGCAGCAACATAAGGGCCCGAACCAGTGGTCAGTGGAAGTGAAAAGGCAAAGGTGCTTCCAGCGACCTCCCCACTCCCATCCCCGAGGAGAAATGGCCCAGTCACAGAGTGGCCAGAACCTGCAACTGACTGGCAGACGGAAGCATGAGAGATGAGCAAGTTCTCCAAGTTGGGTGATGGCATTGGTAGGACCTGCAGAGTCAGGAGGGAGGCCGCTGAGCAGAGCTCTGCCCTGCCAGGAGACATGCCAATAAACCTAGGAAACAGGGGAAGCCGGATGGTTCAGGTTAAGCACTTGCTTTGCAGCCCTGGGGACCGAGGATCAAATCCTGGCCCCAGCCCATGGAGACCCATATGCCAAACTGGGGTGTGCTTCCCATGTGGGAAGCCCCCAGTTCGGTTCTCACCCCTCAGTTTGGTTCTCACCCCTCAGTTTGGCCCCTGGCTTGAGAGGGTGTGCCTCCAATGCAGAGACCCCCAGCTCAGTTCCCACCCTGCGCGGCCCTGCCCACCTTGGTGGAATGAAACCATGTTGAAAACTAATGATGTGCAATGATGGAGACTGCTCTGGGCCCTCCCCCTTCTCTCTGCATCTCTTTGTCTCTCAAGAACAATAAAATTTTTAAATACATAAGTAAATCTAGGAATCCAGAGATGACTCTAGACAAAAGGAAGGACCCCCTTCTTTCTTGCACATCTATCAGCAAGTACTCAGCCTGCCCAGGAAAACATTGCCTAGAGGAGAGACTACGCTAAGGCACATCCAGTGCACACCCACATCTCGATTGATGAGTACCATTCCCCCAGCTGCATGTAATACCCCTGTGTAGATCCTGCAGACGTCAAGCTAGGTTGCTTCTCTCACAGACCACCTGGAGGGGGAAGGTGTGCACAAAGGGACACCATGGATATTGTTTCAAAGATTCATTCATTTAACCAATATTTATTGAGTGCCTACTATGTGCTAGGCATTGTTCTGGTTGCTTAGATAAATTAGTGAACCAATCAGGCAAACTGTATCTTGAAATGTGACGAATGCTTTGAAAAAAACACAACAGGGGAAGCCGGGATGGCTCAGTGGGTTAAGAGCTCATTTTGCAACCCCAGGGACCAAGGATCAAATCCTGGGCCTGGCCCATGTGGACCCATATGCTGAACTGGGGAGTGCCCCCAGTTTGGTTCTTACCGGGGCGCGACCCCGGCCCGTTTCTGCCCTGTGCAGCCCTGTGCCCACCTGTGGAATGAAACTATGTGGAAAAACTGATGATGTGCAGCTATGGAGACTGTTCTGGGCCCTCCCCATTCTCTCTGTCTCTGTCTCTGTATCTCTCTCTCTCTCTCTCTCTCTCTCTCTCTCTCTCTGTCAAAAACAATGAAAATAAATCTTTAAAAAAAAAAAAAGACTGAGTTTAAAAAAAACAGAACAGGACTGGCTGGGAGGAGGCAGCCGAGGGAGTCCTCTAAGGTGCTGTGAGAGTTCAATATCTGGATCTGGGTGGTGGCTATGTGAGTGTATAGATGTAGAAGAGTTTATAAGATTTGTACATTAAAAGTGACTCATAATTGAGCAGGGTTAAGAGATTAGGAGTGGGGAAATTAATTGCGATTTTTAAATAATGTATTAAGCATTGGCTTCATGAAGGATTGCATTTGAAAAAGACTTGCAAAGTGAAGGAGTTTTATTCTCAGTGCGAGGGAGTCTTTGAAAGCCCATCTTGCCTGGACCCCACCAGAACAGGGCATGGGCAAACCTTGTCCTGGTGAGTTTCCCTCACCTAAGCCTCCTGGTCATTGGGAAGGCGACTCTCAGCATGCCAGCTGCTGTTGCTGATAAAGGAAGTAGCTCACCTGGAAATCCTGACCCTGGTTCTCTCTGAAAGAACTGTGCCAAATTTCAGGGGGCCTTGTCAGGGCAATCATTGAAAGTGTGTCATGCATGCAACAAAACAACAACAACAACAAAAGCAAAACTCAAAGCAGTCATTTCTAAAAGGGTGACAATGCTTTTCAGCTTCTGTAGTTTGTAATTTCCTCCAACTGTTTCCCTTCCTCCCCCCTTTTCTTGGCAACGATCCTGTGTATTTCCATGAGGTGAGTAGAAAGGCTGGGGAGAATGCCAAGAGAATTAGCTCAATTTTACTGAAAATTCATTTCCTAAAATATTTTTTTTCTACAAGATAAAAGCTAAGGGATAAAAGATATGTCGAAAGGGGGGGTGATACTGCCTGTATTTAGTTCTTTGCTAAACTCAGTGGTCATTTAAGCTAAAGCATTTAATGCCAATGGAAAGGTAGTCATGTCACAGTAGGTGCTACTGTAACGAGTTCTTGGCAGTCAAGATCAATTCAGTTGGAAGGCGAATTCTTCACAGCCATTGTCTAGACCAGTTCTAGAATTTTAAACATGATACAAAGTTACCTCTTTGCAATGGGTAAAATGAGAAGCTTTGGCTTAGAAGTAAGCCTGCCCACTTTTTTCTAAGTGATATTAAAAACAGATACAGGTGATATATTCTATCTCTACACAAATAATTTTCCAAATTTCTTCTGACTTACGTGTGTTTCACTACCTTTACGATTTAGTGACTTCTTTATTCTGACCAACACTTTAAATTTAAAAAAATGGTTTGCAAGAGTAACAGTAAACATCAGGTAACTAAGTATATCTGTTACTTTGGCATAGTATCCATCAGATGTTAGGAGAGGTATTATTCATAAGCACATTATTAAAATATCATGTCTCTTTCATATTTATGAGTATGTAAATGTATAGGATTAGTCTGCAGTTTTCTTTTCTGCAATAACATGCTATCTCACAAAAGGAAATGAACATTACACTCAACTTGTGTTGATACTAAAACTCCAATTAAACTTCATTTATATAGTAAATGTAATGAATAGATGTTCCAAAATGTCCTGTCATTGTTGTTAGTATATGTCTCCATGTTTTCATGTAGCTGTAAAAAGTTTGCATGTTATCTGATGCACTGTTATCATCGTTTACCATTGTGTCATGAAAACATGTTCACCTTTTCCACTTGATCCCTCATCCCACCAAGACCGGCATGCTAAATCTCCCCATCCCAAGCTGTTTGCAATTCACTGAATTCTGACTAGCGTTTGATATCCCCTCTGCTTGAAATGTTGTCCTCATCTCCCTGATCTCCAGCTCCAAAGTGCCTTTCTCTGGATAAGCCTGGCCGCACTCTCACCCAGAGAGTAGTTTCCACAGCATTTTGCACCTAACTTCTAGGGAAGCCTTTATTTCATTGTATTTTAACTGTTTACCTGTCTCCTTCCCCGGTGCACTGTGAGACCTTTGAGAGCGAGGACTGTGCCTCCTTGGTTTCTCTTGGCATAGAACATTGCCAAGAGCCTAATTCTTGTAGAATGAACGAATGGTCTGTATAGTCATATTGTGCATGTGTGTGTGTTTATAGCTGTATATTGTCTTCTACTGATGACTTAATCATATGCTAAGTGGAACATTTATGTATTTTTCATATTGGTTTCCTGAAATATCTGACCAATCACAACCCACCACTATTGTAAGGGCTCCTAAGCATCCTACTGCTCTCTGGTTCCTATTGTTTTGTGGGTTGTGATTTGACCTTCTTCACTTCATTCTAGAAACAGTGTGCCTGCCTCTAGTACAAGACAGGGTTTGCTTTATTAGCAGCAGGACATGTGTAAGCCCTTGTTCCTGTCCCTGGAGCAATGGAAAGAATGGTATTTAAGTGCCCCCATCGAGTTATAGCCGTCTACGCTGTGGATGAGTCCTGCCTTGTTTAGTGTCCAACTAGCTCCAGAGTATGTGTGTATAAACAGAACATGTGTGTGATGTTTATAAGTTGTCTCTATTTGTGGAACAGATATATAATATAGGTGCATGTTTAAATATTTATATGTTTATATATTCTAGATAGATGGGCAGATAGCCAGCATGAGTGCTTGTCCCTCCCAATTAAAGAAAAGCAAATGAAATGCAAAAAGAAATGGAAAACAAATTTTTACTTATCATATTGTCAAAAAAAAATCTGGCCCCAGCAGTGATGAGGAGGAAGCAGGCATTTATATGCTTTGGTGAGTGTGCACATTGCACGACTTCTTGGGAAGAAAATTCAGAAACACAGCAAAATTTTAAACATACATGCCCTGTGCCCCCAAAATTTACATCTAGGAATTGATTTTAGAGATGTGTTTGAACATTTACGCAAAGATACACGTGCATAGATATTCGTTGCAGATTGTTTTATGCTGCAAAAGACCAGAGGTGGCCTCAAAGTTCATTAATAGAGCTCACATCTGTACAATGGGATAATAATCAACCACTTAAAAAATTAATTAATTGGAATCCCACTTCTGACACCAAAATAATTTTTTTTTAAAAAGAGATATAGTTATGTTATTGTTTGGAACATCACCAAGATGTATTTTTACATGGAAATGCAAAGTACAGAAGAACAGATGTATGTAAGTGAAATATGTACAAGTGTGTGATGGTCACAGGTTATCTTCATTTGTGTAACATTTAAATAATATATGTGTGTTCTATATTTATATTAGATAGATAAATAGATGAAAGATACGCAAGGAATTGGTAAAAATCCTTATCTCTATGGAGGAAGAATAATTTTTCACAAATGTCTTTGTATAGTTGAAAATTTTTTACTATATTCTATATAATTTTTAAATTTAATTCTTGATTTTGGTCAAAGCAATGCATCCATTTAGTTTAAAAACTCCAATAGCGCTACAAAGTTCCTAATGAAAGACAATTCCCCACCCACCACTTCTCACACTGGTCCCCAGAGACAATCATTTTTAACTCTTAGTTGGTTCTTACATTTATTTTCATATTACTAATAACATGCTTGTATTATCTTGTTTTGCTATCTTATACATTACGTATTGACTTTCTATTATTAGTGAAGACAATTGAACTCTTATGCATCCCACCCCCAGCATACCTTCCATGCACACACATTCTCACACTCCCTCCATTCGCCCATCAAAGTTGAAGGTCCATTTACAGTGACACCGTACTCAGTGGGTACACTATTATGAGTATGGAAATATTGTTCCTTTTGGTCGCTATTGGGAATTACTAGGAATTGCTCTGAGCTAGGCCCTTGGGCAGTGCTCTGTCTGCTGATTAGTACAGGATTGATGCTTTGGGGAGGCAATGTTTCCTTCCACGTGTCCTTTCAGAACAGGATTTGACTGGTGCTATGGGGTTTGAATCTGAGGTGACAGAAAAATCATCTACCTGATGTTTCCCTGGTTTGCCCCTCACCTGCTAGCTCAGAGTTCCACAGATTCCTCCACTATGGCAGGCAGTCCCCCAGGGGCTCACAGACCACACAGCCTACACCTTCCATTCCTTCCCAGCCGCCACCACTGGCTCTAAATATGCTGCGTCCATGAAGAAACGTGTCTTCTATCAGCCAATGCCACCTCCGGGTCCTTGGCGTTTCAAATCAGAGAAAGCTGTCCTGTGTGAGAAGAAGGAGAAATGTAGTTACAGAGGGAAGAAAAGTCTTGTTATATTTTCAGTAGAGTCAAGGTCACTGACATGCAGACTCAAGCATCTTACAGCATTTTTTAGAACCCGAGGTCAACCTATAAGGACAAGGGGTAGAGCTACCTGACAGAGCCCACACTACACTCAGGACAACTCCATTATTTGTCCTCTAGATTATTAAGGAGGTGGTAGCCTGGAAAGTTATCGTTCCAATCTCCATCTTTCCTTAGGGTGAAGCTGTTCCCAAGATGTTTCTCCCATTCTCATGCACTGAGAATTCTAGCTGACTCTCCTTCCAACATAAATGCCAGTATTTCAAACACACACCCAAGAATGTTAGGCTTTTGAAGGTGTGCTTCAATTTTTAAATCCATGTGTATTAAGAACGAAACTATCTATGATGACATCTGATGGTGGGGCCCCTGATCAGGAATTATTCACATTCCACCCTGTCAGTTGAAGGTGACTGTGCTCCCCAGAGTCCCGCACAAACACAGGTACTGTGACTCACTTCAAATCATTAAATTTCTCAGAAATGTTGACAATTAAGTGCCGGCAGGTGATGATGAAGTGCTGGCTGGTCCCAAAGAACGCTGAGTAACAAGCAAGTGATTTTCAAACCTTTTTGCAAAGTTGTTGTGTTTGTTTTTTAACTGTGATGCCTTAAAGCAGGAGTATCTGCTTTAAGTAAAACAGAGGTTGGCAGGGATGCCGGGATAGCTCAACGGTGGAGCACTTGCCTCAAAATTGCGAGGTCTGAGGTTCAATTCCAGCCCCGGCCCGTGCAACCCCATGTGCTGAACTGCAGCGCAACTGGTAACTGCCAGGATGGCTCCGGTGAAGGTTCTCTCCTCTCATGCAGGAGGCCCTCGATTCAATTCCAGCCCCATGCTGCCCGACATCCCTGTGTGGAATGAAACCATGTTGCAACTGATGTCGTACAACTATGGAGACCCTGACATTATTTGGGGCAGCCACATGCCCAGCGAAGAGACCACAAAGTCTCATCTCCCTTCAGTTAAATTTACATGTGGTACGTGACTCAGTTCTGGACAAAGAGGTGTAGGCAGGGTGTTGGGTGGGATGTGCAGGGAGGCTCTCATGGTCAGTAAATCACTTCCTTTCCCTTAGTCTCCTCATCTGCAAGGTGGTCATGATGGCTGCTGAGCTAATTGCCATCTCGGATCTGAGGGGACTTTGAAAATAGAAGCCATTTGCTGAGGAGGGTGGACCTAAAAGATACCAGGAGACTGTGTAACTGATGACGTCACAGGGCTACTCCACCAGCTGAGACTGCCTCCCTCTGGACTTAAGTAAAAAAATAAGGTTTTGCCTTGTTTAAGCCACAATACGAGGGCTGTCGGGAAAAAAATCCAGCCATAAATGCCTCTGTTTCTCATAGTGCATGGCTGGATACTTTCTGAACAACCCTCATATTTCAGTGATCTCAATCACCGCTGACTGCAGTGCCTCACTGTGCTAAGGTAAGCCTCCCCCTTTTAAAAAACAAAGTCAGCAAGTGAAAATATAATGTATCCCATGAGCTAGAAAAAAACCTTAAAACTCTCAGCCAACCACCCATTTTATACAGAGGAACCTGAGGCCCTGGGGGGAGGGTATGGCCAAGTCAAGCAAAATGAACAGTTTCAATGGGCCCCTGGCACATCTGCTTTCTGCTTTCAAAGTAGAGGTAGCTACAACTTGTTCCAATTAAATGTAAATGCTTTTTAGCTATTAATCATGCCAGAGGATGCTTTGTTAGAATTGGTGGGCATTTTGAACATTTGTAGCTTTAAAGAAATCAAAATAGGTTAGTATATGTCCACTTTCCTAGATAATATTTCATGGGGACCCACTCAAGGAGACATTCATTTACTGAAAAAGGGGGAATGCCAAGATGGTTCAGAGGGTTGAGCGCTTGCCTTGCAGCCGGGGGTTCTGAGGATTGAGTCCCGGGCCGCCTGGAAGGACCCATATGCTGAACTGGGGCGTGCTGCCCATGTGGGAGGGTTTGCAGGGGGCCTCCGCCTCCAGTTCGGTTCCCGCCCTGCACGGCCCCACATCCACCTGTGGAATGAAACTATGTTGAAATTAATGATGTACAGCTGTGGAGACTGCTCTGGGCCCTCCCCCTTCTCTCTCTGTTTGTCTGTTTCTCTCTGTGTGTCAAACAATAAAGTAAATCCAAAAAGGAAAAAAAATACAGGAAAAGAAATGGAAACACCTTCCTATCAGCATTGGTGGATTATTGTTCCTCTCCTACAAGGTGAAAGACAAGTGGGTTCGTCACGTGTCTCCCCTGTTATAGCCGGGGGTTGTTTTGGAAGGAAGCGAGGTTCCCAGTGCTTGAGCAATGCAAACACGATCCCGGCTTTGGGGAAGCATGAGGTCATCTGCACGCGCTGATTCATGTTCTTTGCTCCTGAAGGATCTGGCTCCCTGGCACCTCCCTCAGACCAATCTCTGTTTCGGCTGCTCTGGGTACAAAACCTTTCAGGTCTAAGACTTTGTGAGCCATCTTTGGAAAGCTGAGATTTCATCATCTTTGGGAAGGGATTCAGGGCTGCGTGGTTTCATTTCTGCACTGAGGAGCATGCCCTAGAGTAGAACTGGGGGGTACAAGGGCAATCGTCACCATTAGGGGAAGTACCCCAGGAGGGGAAGGCAGGTAGGAACACAGGAGGGGCCCCTGACTCATTCTTAGAAATCACAGAGGGCTTCTTGGAGAAGATGACATCTCAGTCGCGACCTGGAGGAGTTTCTTCCTCCCCTTAGTCACTGTTAAGTGGTGGCTGCTGTCATGTGACAGTTGTTCACACCAGTTCCATAGAGTGAGGTAGGTAGGTAAGTAGGCCACAATGAGGTTTGAAAAGTAAAACACCCTCTCTCTTCTACCCCTTGAAGTCTGCAGACAGTTCTATCTCATTTGCTCTGGAGCAAGTCAGAAGTCAGGGTCAAGAGTAGGGTTAAGGGCCAGGGGTGCCTTCTTCCCATGAGGACACTGGGTCAGGAAATGCCAACCTTGGAGCTTAGGCCCATTGGACTCTTCTGGAAATGGGCAGCAGTGTTTATGACCGTGTGTGTGTGTGTGTGTGTGTGTGTGTGTGTGTACACTGTCTGGAAAAATTCCAGCCATAAATGCCTCTATTCTTTGTATTATATGGCTGGATATTTTCTGGACAGCCCATGTATATACTCATATATATAACTTTGAGATATAATTTTAAAAACATATAATTTACCCATTTAAAGTGTACAATTTAATGGTTTTTAGTATGGTCATAGAGTGGTTCAACCATTTCTATGTTCAATTTTAGAACACTTTATCACCTCAAAAAGAAGTCCCATACCCTTTAGCTGTCAATCCTTAATTCTTCTATTTCCCTCAGCCCTAGATTGCTCAGCATCTAGCAATCTGCTTGTCTCTATAGCTTTTTTCTATTCACACAATATGTGGTCTTTTGTGATTGGCTTCTCTACTTAGCATAATGTGTTCAAGATCCATCTGTGTTGTGGTGCCTGCTTCATTCCTTATCAAAGCCAAATTATACACATATATCATTTTTCATGTGCTTCAGGTTGACATCTAGACCAAACATCTGTCCTGCACATAAGTAATACCAATTATTTATGTTCTACAAATATGAATAGAGCAAGTACCATGTTAATAGAGCAAACACATTCTACAAATATGAATGGAGCAAACACCATGGTTTTTATGTCCCCAAAAGCTTTCCAATTCATCTTCATATCTCCATCTCCATCGCCCCTATCCCAGTCTACCGTTATCTGTCCCCGATACCAGGGAACATTCCCCAAATGATAAGTGAGCCTTAAATTCCCAACGTAAAAAGTTAGCCTTCATCAGTGACCTTCCCGCCCTCAAGGGCTTCCCTGGGTCTCAGAATAAAGACAAAAGCCCTGCGTGTGGCCAACAGCACTGCCCCAGTCTGGGATTCTCCAACCAGCATCTCGGCTTCTCCATTTTGGCCCCATCTAGCCTTCTCTCAAGCCTCCACTGGAGACCCCTGCCTGGAACATTCTTCCATCTCTTCCCCTGACTAAGGCCTGCTTGTCCTTCAGATCCCAGGCCAGCCATCCCCTCCAAGACAGTCACGTCCCCACCGCCCATAATTCTCACAGCACTCTGCTTCTTTCCTTTAATCCGGGTTCAACTGGACATTTTATTTCTATTATTGTTCAATGTATTGGGATGATATTGGTTGGTAACAATTACATAGCTTCCAGGTGTACAACCCTACATGACATTATCTATGTATGACATGATGTACTCACCACCCAGTCAACTGGACATTTGTGAGTGTTTAAGATCTGACTCCCTGCCAGTGATGCTCTCTGAGGGTGGGCCATCATCTGGTTTTGCTCAGAGTTGGAGTCCCTCCACCTAACAGTGCCTGGATTATAAATATAGAAAGCACGTAGGTACCAACCTCTATCGAGGGTCCCTTAGTCAGGCACGTAGATAGCCTAGCTCATGTAGGCGGAAGATATTGTTAGCTTCATTTTACCAATGCGATCAACAAGGCTGAGGCAGCATAAACACAGAACTTGCCCGAAGCCTGCAAGTGGAAGAGGAGGATTGTAGCCCCGGCCTATCAAATTCTCAGGTCTAAGATCTTTCAACTAATATCAGGCTGTTTCTGGAATGGAGAACACAGATCCCTTCCACTCAGTGTTACGAGACAAGCCGCTGTTCACAAATGCCATTGAAACACAGAAAAAGAGCAACAAGACAAAGGCCTCTGCTCCCAGGAAAGCAGTGATCACAGTGAAAAAGCTTCCTGACACTTGAGACTCATAAAAAGAACCTCCCGCCACTCATCAGTTTCATGCTTATTGGCTTGACGGCCATCACTCCTCACAGATCTAAACGGAGACAGCATTTCCTCTGGAATTTTCTTACATTGTTTTATTCTTGGGTGTCACCCTTTTTATTTCTTTCATTCCAGCACAGAATTCATTGTTCATTTCCTTTGGGGGAATTTCCCCCCCTCTTCCACCTTTTTTTTTTGTTTGTTTTTTAAGGAGATTGTCCCTCTACCAGGAAAAACTGGTTCCTAGAGCCATCCCCAGAGGTTGGCTGCTTTTGTGTAGTTGTCACTGAGGCGTTTCCACCTAAAGCTTCTCTGTCACTTTGAGGTGACCTCAGAACACGAGTCAAGGCTCCTCAATGATCTCATCCTCTGAACCCGGCCCAGAGCAGAGGGCTTTGTCATCACCATGCCGGCAGCTGACTGCTTGCTGACATAGTTGGGTCATTAATAATTCTTTTTCATTCCAGAAATTTCCCAATTAAGGCTCCGAGGGAAAATAATAGTCGGTCAGGGCCCCTGGCAGGTAGGTCATCTTCATATTGCAATGACAGCCCATGTAAGGGAGTGACTTTTGCCCTGCCAAGTGAATTCCTCTTGCCCTAAAGCATTCTGGGCCTGTGAGTTCCTATCTGTTTCCTACAGAGATAAATTAACTAAAAATTGGTGTCTCTATACAGACAACAGAATATTATCCAGACGTAAAGGAAAGGAAACCCTGATACATGCTACAACATGAATGAACTTTGATGATCTTATTACACTGTTTTACGTACAGAGATTCCCAGAGGAGGCAAATTCATAGAGACAAAAAGTAGAGTGTCAGTTACCACGGGCAATGGGGAGAAGGGGGAGTCAGTGTTTAACGGTTACAGAGTCTCCGTTTGGGAAGATGAGAAAGTTAGGGAGATGGATGGTGGTGATTGTTGCAAAAACCACATGAAAGCACTTAACGCCACTGAACTGCACACCTCATAATAGCTAAAATGATAAACTTTAGGCTCTATATTTTGCCACAATAAAAATATGTGTCTGGGAATTTTTTTTTTTTTTTTTTTTGAGTCTTGCCTACTATCCTTCTAATTGTTAAGTTTTTGTGAAGTCAAAAGTTACATGGGGGAAGCCGGGATGGCTCAGTGGGTTAAGTGCTCACTTTGCAGTGCCGGGGACGCAGGATTGAGTCCCGGCCCCGGCCCGTGCGGACCCATATGCTGAACTGGGGAGTGCCCCCAGTTCAGTTCTCTCTCTGTCTCTGCATCTCTCTCTCTCTCTCTCTCTCTCTCTCACTCTCTCTGTCAAAAACAATAAAAAAAAATATATATATATATATATATATATATATATATATATATATATATATATATATATATATAAAAGTTACATGAAGATGTTTGATTGCCCCATGCTAACCCCCACACTATTCAGGGGTCAATGGTACTAATCTCATAGGGTGGCAGTGAAGGATATTTATGTCACTTAGAGCTTAGTCATTACTGTGTAAGTGCTATGATGGTAGCTATTGTTATTACCCATAGAATTCTGATGATTCTATGACTGAATACAGATAGAGAGCTTAGTACAATGCCCAAAATATGGCAATCATTCAATAATAACTAAAAATTGGAGCCATTCTGTTCTTCATATCTCACTAAGTAAAAGACAGAAAGATTTAGGTGAACACGCTTCTTAAAAATAAAATCCTAAGTAATAACATCTCTAAAGACAGAGGAAACAGTGAGGGCCCCTCAAGGAGTTTGAATATTGACACTTAAGTATCCTCTCCTGGCTCCCACACCCCACAAGTACAGTGTTTGAAGTCCAGAAGGTTAATTTTTAAGTGCATGTAGATGTAGCATTATACTTGTGTTCTATAATGTAGCTGAACTCGTTTTAAATTACTTACACTTTAAGTATCCGTTGCTCTGAAAAGATGCTTCACGCTTATCCTACGGCTGCACATATGTTCTGGCACAGCCTAGGGTAGTCATTACGCAAGAAAGGTGCTTACCCTTTCCTGTGGGGGTTGAAATTTCATTTATTTTGTTTGACAATAAAGGAGACGTTTGCCGCATTCTCTATCCTTCTCTTATATTTTACGATTTCTAGCCATAGGCACTCTTGCTTCCTGTCCAAAGAGGAGCAAGTTCAAAAACTAGGCTGACCGCGAGTCTCATTTTAAGTGGGACAGAAGACAATGGCACTGTCCTGTTTCAAACAGTACATGTGGTCAGCCTCCTGACACCTTGAATTTAGCCCAGTGAGACTAGACTGACCATACATACCATTTGAAATGGGACAGTACTGTTGTTTTCTGTGCTGTTTAAAATGGTACATCTGGTCAGCCTATTATAAACAAAAGCTCTTTTCAGTAAGCCCTGGGCAGATTCTCTATGCTTAGAACTTTGAAATGGTGACTCTTCATCTCAAGCTACTTTAAAATCCTTAAGCAAATCGTCACTTATGTGCCTCACTGAACTTGCAGCATTTGACACCTGTGCGCTTTCAGTTGTTCCACCGACGGCCGTGTTTCAGGACCAGGGATGAAGCGTGTGTGTGGCTGGGGAAATGGCATGCTGGACACTGAAGGGCTTTGTGTAAGGTGCTAAAGCGTTTAAACATAAACATACAATGTAAATCTAAAAACACTTGGGAAAAAACCGTGGGAGGAGCTCTACGGGACCCAAGACCAGGTGAAGTGTCCTTAGACTTGACATCAAAAGCGCAGTCCAGAAAAGGCAGAACTGATCAATTGGACCTCGTCAAAATTAGGAACTTTTGCTTTGTAAGGGAAGACGAAAAGGCAACTTGTGGATTGGAAGAAAATATTTCCAAATCCAGTATCTGATAAAGGACTTGTATCTAGAACATAGAAAAAGCTCTCCAAACCTAACAGTTCAAAACAAAACAAAAAACAAAACAAACAAATAATCCAATTAGAAAATAAGACGTTTCACTAGAAAGCATATACAAATGACAAAGCTCACAAAATGATGTCCAACATCATTAGCCAGATTGGAAATGCAAATTAAAACCACAATGAGATATCACAACATACCTACCCAGATGGGAAAATTAAAATGAAGTGAGAACAGAAAATGCTGGCAAGGATAAGGAGTCACTGGGTCACTCAGACATCGTTGATGGGAAGATAAAAGGGTGTAACCACTCGGGAAAATAGTTTGACAGTTTCTTTAAAAAAACTATACTTGCACGTACCATACAATTCAGCAACTGTACTCTTTGGCATTTATCCCAAGAAGTAAAAACTTATGTTCATGCAAAACCTTGTACCTAAGTGTTCATAGCAGCTTTATTCATAATAGCCCCAAATTGGAAACAGCCCAGCTGTCCTTCAACAGGTGACTGGTTAAACAAAGTGCAGCCGTGTCATGGGACACTCCCCAGCAATCACCAGGAATTCTGTTATTGATACACACCACCACTTAGGTGGAGCGCAAGGGAAAAAGCTATCCTCAAAGATCATATATGGGGGCTGGGCCCAAAAGGAAGCAGCTTCTCGGGGTCCCAGAAGAATGCTGCTGAAGGCCTGAGAGCTTTTGGCAAGAGCAGGAGAAAGACTGACCTGTGTTACCACCTTACTGCTGGACGCGGCTGTTTGATTTAGTTCCAGGAAAGGGAGTTAGGCCGATGTAGGGAGGGTCATCGGTTGGCAGTGCCATCTTGAACAAGGGCTGTTTGGGAGGACACCTTTTTGAGGTGCTTCCTGCCTGGGCATACTCAGATCTGGGTGTATTGCTTTGTATTGGCATCAGCAGTACTCTCACCCAAAGACCCCCAAAGCTTCCAGGTTTTGAGGCTCAATGTCAGAGAGGGATCTGAGCCTCAGTTTCCTCAACTAAAATGGGGAGACCAGTACCAACCTTATGAAATGGTTAGGTGGACTAAATAAAATCAGGGGCAAAGATTGTATCTATGTGCACAGAATACCTAGCCGTAACTGGCACATACTGCACGTTATATGAGTTTCTCTTCCCCATTTCCGGACCACCATGAATCTAGCTCTGGTTTCTAGCCACAGGTTTCCATGACAACTGAGGAAGAGCGCACCACCAACAAAAAAGACCAAAATTGGCCAAACATATAGAATTATGATACCCATCACCCAAGACTTCAATAAGAAGGATGAACTCCACACTACTTACATGTAAAAAGACAACTTTTGTTCTGAGATTTCACCCCTTAGGAGAACGGGATGCATGACCCCAGCCTGTCGGGGGAAGCAATCTCAGGTGACCAGAGGCAGAGAGTAGAGAAGTCCCAAGAGAGCCAGTCCCTCCAACAAATACCGAGGTCTTCAAAGAGCTTCCTGGACATGTTATTTCTAACCTGGAGCTAAGCGGGTCAGGAGGGGCATGAGAATAGGGATGAGCAATTCTAGAAGTGTGAGTAAGTGAAGGCTCTGACCTGGCTGTCCTCCCCACCACCACAGTGGGGGTTTCATGGAGAAGTCCCAGCCTCGGGAAAAGGCAGGATGCACTATGTAGGCAGTAACTGGGTCTACTGCTCTGAACACTGCAGTTTCTTTAGTCACCATCTCACGGTAAATCTTGTTGGAGCACATAGAGATTCTGTGGTTCCCCATGGTGGAGGGTTATAAGTGTTTTTCCTGACTATCAATTCCTGCACTTTCCATATTTGCTAATACAAGGGCTGTCCGGAAAGTATCCAGACATGTAATATAAAAAAGAGGCATTTATGGCTGGATTTTTTTTTCCAGATAGCCCTCATACATCTGATACCTTTGAGGTACACCTTTAAAATAACATGACTTTTTAAAAGCACATAATACCTTCTGATTGCCTACCATGTGCCCATTGTTTTGCATGTATTATCGTATTTAGGCTTCACATGAATCCAATGCAAATGTTTTCTTCCTTTCTTAAGATATAAACATGTGAAATTATTTATCTGAATAAATGATCCTTCAACATTGTTATCCTAGAAAGGCTGTTATCACTCTCAGTGCTGTTGAAATTCTCCTTTTGGGCTTGTTTTCTGACTCTGGCATATTCTTTTGACTACTCTCAATTGTAGAAAAATGTTCACCTTTGAAGTTAAGAATTTGTGCTCACTTCAGCATGGACAATGTAATGTAGAATTGTATACCTGGATAACAATGTAATTGTTATCGACCAATGTCATCCCAATAAATTTAACAATAAAAAAAAAAAGAATTTGTGGTCACTTTGGCAGCACATACACTAATGTTTATAATTTACCTATCTCCCTGCATATCTCCCTACCTATCTCTCTAGAGCTAGCTAGCTACCTACCTACCTATCCATCTATCCATCCATCCACCCACCTATATCTATCTGTCATCAAAAGTCAGCACAAATTAAAGCAATGAGGTCATATTTTCCACTTGCCAGGTTAGGGAAATATATCTCCAATGCCAGCATGGGTACTGAGAAATAGGAGCTGTCTGCATAAATGACCGTATAAATTGCTACAATTTTTTGGAAAACAATTTGGCAATATAAATATCCAAAGTCTTTATAAATGTTCATACCTTTTTATGACTCATTCTGCTCCTGGGCACATATCCTATATTTTAATAGGTTTATCCAAAGTGTTGTTCATTGCAACAAATCACTAATGGAGAGAAATGGATGGGGAAGCCGGGATGGCTCAGTGGGTTGAGCGCTCACTTTGCAGCACCGGGGACTGAGGATCGAATCCCGGCCCCGGTCCTTGCGGACCCATGTGCTGAGCTGGGGAGTGCCCCCCAGTTCAGTTCTCTCTCTGTCTCTGTATCTCTCTCTCACTCTCTCTCTCTCTCTCTCTGTCAAAACCAATAAGGATAAAATAAAATTTAAAAAAAGAAAAAAAAGAAAAGAGAAATGGAAACCCAGTCCATGCCTATAGAAAATAGCCCAACCTCCAATTTACTAAATGTTTTACTTCTCTTATGATTTGTTGCACATACCTTTTTTTTTTTTTAACATATAGACTGTCTATGGGGCATAATGTTTACCTTATTTGTATTGAACTCTTCCAAAGCACCTAGCATATAACAAATGTTCTGAATAAAGTTTATCTATACATTTTATAACTTAGCCCTTATAGAGTGCTTAGCAGGAACCAGCACTGTGGAGATATTACCTTATTTTAGAATCTCAAAACAACCCTATGAAATGGGTTCTTCTTCCCCTTTTATACATTTTATAAATGGGAAAACTTGAGGCACAGAGAAGCTAAGTAATTTGCCCAAGGTCACACAGGTAGGAAGAAGTAGAGTAAGGGGGAAGCTAGGCAACTTTACTTCCAACTCGACTCTTCACAGCTTCTCCAGTATGAGCCAACACTCACAGAGTATTTGTATATGTGAATTAAATAAATATGAACCCAGGAATAAACTCACAAACCATCATTGAGTAACCATGATGTATTTTCTTGATGAAATATTGTATAAAAATTGAAATTATGTTTTTAAAAATTATCAACCTAGATGAATCAGCCTAGATGAATGTTTATAACACTAAGCAAAGATCGGGAAGCCAAATAGTGTGTGGTTATGTTCCATAGCTCGTGTAGAGCAAAATGATGGGGAAGAAACACATCGAAGTGTTAATGGTGGCTGCAAACCAGGTGTAGATTTTTCTGTGGATTTTTTCTTCCTCTTTTTACTGTTCATTTCCAGTTTTCCTTTGATCAGGCTATTAGTTTCCTAGGGATACCATAATGTAATACCACAGTGTGTCTTAAAATAATAGAATTTTGGTCCCTCGCAATTTAGGAGGCTGGAATTCCAAACTCAAAGTGTGGGCAGGGTTGGTTCTTCCTGGAGGCTCTGTGGGAGGATCTGTCCCATGTGCTTTTCCTAGTTTGTGGTGGCTTGGGCCTTACCCAGCATTCCTAGGCCTGTGCTCCTTCAGTTTGCTCCTCTGTCTCACACGACCTTAGAAGTACACCGGTCATTGCATTTGGGCCCATTCTAACCCAGTAAGTCCTCTTCTTATTTCATCTCCAAAGACCCTTTTTCCAAATAGGGTCACACTCTGAGGTTCTGGGTGAACACAAATTTTCAGGGGATACTATTTAACCCAGTAAAATGAGTATTATTTTTTTCTTATTTTATAATAGCAAAATAAAAATATTAAGAAAACAGAAGCCTGAGCCAAGTCTATTAAGTTAGGTGGTAGATTGAATCAGATCAAAATAGTTGTGACTAAGAAGTAATGTGGCTAAAAGACATGTTTCAAAAACAGTTTCAGACAAAGCAGCATGGCCTTGTTGAAAGGAATCATGGATTCAGAGTCTTGGCCCTGGGTTAGAATCCTGCCTCCCCACCTGCTCCCTTTGGGTGAGTGGTCAGGGGTGTCCAGCCTTTTGGCTTCCCTGGGCCACATTGGAAGAAGAATTGTCTTGGGCCACACATAACATACACTACAAGGTTTTGCACATTAAATTCACCCTTTTGCAAATAAAATTTACCCTTTTGCAAATCAAGTACTTTTACATATATATTATATTTAAAAAAAACATTAAATAACGTTAACTACACAGTAAAAAATAAAAAACTCATACATACATAATTTAACAAATGTCAGTTCTCCTGTAGTACCTTGTTTTTGTTTTCATCAGTCAACTGTGCACAGAGTTGATACCTATAGTATGGAAACGTTACCTAAAAACCAAACATATATATATTCTTAAATATATTTATTTATTTAATTTTTATTCATTTATTTTTGACAGAGAGAGCGAGATACAGAGACAGAGAGAGAACTGAACTGGGGGCTCTCCCCAGTTCAGCATATGGGTTCGCACGGGCCAGGGCCGGGATTTGATCCCCGATCCCCAGCATTGCAAAGTGAGCACTTAACCCACTGAGCCATCCCGGCTTCCCCTAAAATCAAACATATTAAGATTGCCTTTTTCTGTTAATATGGGAATGTTGTTCAATCATTATAAATAATCCTATAATATTATACAACAAAAGTATTATATGTGAAGTGCGCTCCTAGGATTTCAGTTGGTCATCTCCATATATATATAGTTTTAAATATTTAGAATTAATACATAACTTGTGCTTGAATAGAATACGTTTGACTGTCTGTGTAATCCTTAGGCACAGGTATTATAAATAGTGTTATTCTGTGGTAAATATGCATATTAAAGATTCAAAACGATAATAATTTTATTTTTAAAACTTTTTAATTTTAAATGGCTACAATGAATACATCTTCTGAATCAAGTTCTGAAAGCCCAGTTAAAATGCATTCGGGTAGACAAATGCAAATCAACTCACCAGAATCATCAAGCACAAGTTCAAGCCGTCCTGTTGTTCCACGAAATCGTCCGCATACATACAACCGTATAAGTTTTGATTAAAAAAAATCCTAATAACTGCTATAATGATGGTAAAACCATCAATGAATCAGTGGAAATCGCTGGCATAAATAAAAATATGGCAAAGTCCATTATTAAGCAATACAACAAAAATTGTGGGTTGCTAGAAAAAAAGTGTGGTGGTAATCGGCCTCTTAAATTAACTCCAGCGATATGAAGCAAAATTGAGCAAATAATTGAAGAAAATCCTTCCATAACTTTAAAAATGATTAGTCAAAAAATTTTAGAATCAGAACATACATAATTAAACATTAGTTCCGTTACGAATGCATTGAAATGATTGTGGATTACATTAAAATGTGCTTCAATACAGTAGAAGTGAATTACATATGTATCTGCACACAGTGTTCATACATAACTTCATCTCCATATGTAATTATGAAATTGTATGAATTATAATAAAATTTTTTATTTCTAAGTATGTAGTTAGCTTTGTTCTGTTTTTTAAAATATATATATGTAAAAGTACGTGATTTGCAAAAGGGTGAATTCAATTTGCAAAAGGGTGAATTTAATGTGCAAAAGGGTGAATTCAATTTGCAAAAGGGTGAATTTAATGTGCAAAACCTGTAACACTAATGATAGCTGATGAGCTAAAAAAAAAAATCTCATAATGTTTTAGGAAAGTTTGCGAATTAGTATTGGGCCACATTCAAAGCCATTCCGGGCCACATGTGGCCGGCAGACTCAGGGCTGGACAAACTTGTTCTAAGCATTAGTATGCACACCTGCACAGGAAGAAGACAGTTGTTATTTAAGGCCTCGGTGGAACTGAGTTAGGCAACTGCATCTTCTCAGAGGCGGGACATATATGTTTCGGGGTGGTGGTGGGAGGAACGTAGACTTGGCCATTCTCCTCTGTCACTGGGACTCGAGGGAGCCCAGAAGGGAGAGTCGGGATTTCATACCTGTCTGTCCCCTGGTGAAGCTCAGGATGCAAGAACAGCCGACGAATGGGACTCCGGTTGAATTGTGACTTCATGTGTCTTGCCCAATAAAACAAGGCCAATTGAGTAGAGATTCACGGAAGGGGGCATGGAAATGAGGTGTGAAGGAGTTGGAATGGCGGGTGGGAAGGTCAGAGTAACATGGTGGGAGTATTGCAGCCTTTGAGAAACGTCCACTGGAGGCTGAAGGTGACCATGAGGTTTTCAGGACCTAAGGTGAGGGCTGTTCTTCGCTCAGTCCTGGGCTGTTTGCTGTGGTTCCATAACACACACACACACACAGTGAGGGTCACTGCTTTTGTTTCCTTGACTTTTGGAAACAATTGTGACACAGGAGTGTCTTGTATAATATTGGTGGTGTGTGTGTGTTGAGGGGGTGGTGGATGCAGGAAAGAATGAGGCGTTCTCCCCTGGGAAGCCACAGTGGGGGCTGTCTGAGGAACCCAGGAAGCCCTGGGGAAGGGAAACTCCAGGGAGAGGCCAGGCAGCTGGGCCAGCAGCAGGGTCACATCCAGCCCCCAGCCGGTGGGAGAGAGTGCCAGCTAATTTCATTTGCATCTCAACATGCCAGCTATTTCAGCTGACTTGTGCTTTGCATATGTAAAGAGCCCTCCACACCACCTGCAGCAAGAGTCAATACATTCTGATTTTCCAGCATGTTTATCATAGATGCAGGCCTCCCAGCACTACTATTTTGATATTGAGTTCTTTAAATGTGTATACTTCACATGCTCATTGGCAGATCAATCTTACTCAACAGCTTTTCTTCAACACCCATTGTTCCTTTTGGCCTTTCCTTCTAATCCCTCCCTTGGTTTGTTCCTATCTAATGCTTAGGTGAGTATGCTCCAAGTCCCTTCTTAGAGCAGGCTTTCCATCTGAATCTCTTAGGCAGGAAAAGGGGCAGGTCAAAGGTTCTGCCTGAGTCTTGTTATTTAATAACCAATTTAGAATCAATATCCCAAAAGGCACAGTTTTGGGGAGGCAAAACTTCTCATAGGACAGAATTTGCTGGTCCCTGGTTTAAAGGAGAATTTTAAAACAACTTCCTTAGGGGATGCTGGAATAGCTCAGTAGTTGAGTACTTGCCTGGCAGTTGAGATCTGGGGATCGAATCCTGGCCCCAGCCCGTGCAAACCCATGTGCTGAACTGCGGTACAACTGGTAACCACCAGGATGGCTTGGTGGCAAAATTGCTTGCCTTCCATGCAGGAGCATCCCCTCCCCCAATTCAGCTCCTGCCCTGTGCAGCCCCACATCTACCTGTATGGAATGAATCTATGTCACAACTAATGATGTACAATTATGGAGACGGCTCTGGGCCTTTCTCCCTTCTCTCTCTCTCTCTCTGTCACCTTCTCTCAAAAAACAAATAAACAAAACAATAAAGTAAATCTTTAAACAACTTCCTTAATCTTCCTTAATCTGATATGAGCAACCACAAAAAGCCTATATAGTAAACACCATCATTAATAGTGTTGAAACAAAAAACAAATTTTTTTAATTTTTTACTTTTGCAATAAAGCAAGCGTGTTGGTTAATTGTTGAAAAGTAGATGCTAGGATGGGTCTAGAAGTGCACTGTATTTATTGGAGTCAATACTTGGGAAAGATAAGCGAGGGAGCAGGACTAGGCTGAGAGAGCTGTAGCCTCGGTGTAGACCTGGCACCTGGGAAAGGAGGTGGTAAGGAAGGAACATGAGATGGACAGCTCTGAGAACCCCTTGACCAGCCCTATGGGGAGCTGTGGCTCAAAGATTGCCCCTAGAGCAAGGGTCCCCAACCCCTGGGCCATGGACCAGTAAGGAAGGGTCTGTGGCCTTTCAGGAACCAGGCCACACAGAAGGAGGTGAGCAGCCCAAGAGCCAGTGAAGCTCCATGTGTATTTACAGCCGCTCCCCAGTGCTTGCATTACTGCCTGGGCTCCACCTCCTGTCAGATCAGCAGTGGCTTTAGATTCTCATAGGAGCGCCAACTCTAGTGTGAACTGCACATGTGCATTCCCCCACCCTCACCCCTCAGAAAAACTGTCTTCCACAAAACTGGTCTTTGGTGCCAAAAACGTTAGGGACCGCTGCCCTAGAGGAGTCCCAGGGTAGCCAAATGAGGCGAATCCTTCTACCACTGCTGTGCTTACTCCTTGCTGGGACTGCTTGGGAAGTGAATGGCCTCAGCTCAGATCCGAAGGAATCCTCAAGGCACCTGCCCTTCGGAGCTGTGAGCTAATGACTTCCAAGTCCTGTTCTTTTTAGAAGAGGGGTCGGATGGGCAGCCCTCCATGACTGCCACAAAGATACCCATCCATGTGCCCAATTGTATGCCAGACTCTACCTTATCCTAGTCAGGGCACATAGAATAGAAAAAAATTGTTAGAAAAGAAGAAACAATACTGACGTTATTTGAAGATTATATGACTATGTATGTACAAAATACCAAAGGAATATAGAAATAAATATTTGGACCAAGGGAGTTAAGTAAGGTTGTTGCATACAATGTCTATTTAAAAAGTAAATTGCATTCCTACATACCAATAACATACAAAAACCAAGCATGCAGAAAAGCTATTAACAAATTATATGCAAATTAACCAATGATGTTCTCTTCACACAGGGAAATACATTATTGAAAGAAACATGCACATGCTGTGTGAGCACACAAAGACCTATACATATGGAGAGATAAATCATGTTCATAGATTGTTATAATAAATATTGTAAAAATGTCACTTCTGTCCAAAAACTCTGAGGTTGTTTTTTTTTCCTTTTATTTTGTGGAAGTTAACAAACTAATTCTAAATTTTATATAGAATTTCAAAAGGTCAAGAATAGCAAAGGTATTATAAGAATAAGGTGGGAAGACATACTTTACTGTCAAGACTTTGCTAACTGTCAAGACCTACTATGAAACTACTATAGTTAGGTATTAGAACATTGGTGCAACAATAGATAATGAGACTAATGGAAGAGATTGGAAACTCCAGAAAGAGATCCTGGATATATGGACATTTGATTTATGGCAAGGATGGCTCTTTAGAGCAGTAGGGGATAATGTTTTCAATAAATAGTGCTGGGCAACTGGACATTCATATAAAGAAAATAAAACTTGACCTTACCTCATACCTAAAGTTAATAACAGGCCTAACATACATGTATATTATAATAAAAATAGATACATAATAAAACAAATGAGGCAAATGCTTCCATAGACAAGATTGATCAAAGATATTGAACAAGCCTTTGAAAATGTAACCTACAAATTATTGATTTATGCAAAACAGTGTTGCAAAATTCTGTTCAGTAGTGTCCTCTGATACATTGAGAGAAAGAGGGCAGACAGCCATCGCTTCCCTTAGCAAATTCCCATAATCTCTTCTATGGCTGCCTTTTCAGGCATTCTAGATGGCCAGAAATCTCCCAACTCAGTTGTCTTCCTCTGGACAGTACACAGCACATTACCGAGGTTCAGTAAACTTTGGCTAATGGTAGTGACATTTGCAAGCAATAAAACAAGGTTGGTTGATGAGTTCATTATATCTGATAGCAATGTCTTGCTTTGCAAATCTATTTTAATAGTTTCGAGCCACAATTTAAGACTGTTCATTTATCATCAGAGGAAGATTAGAAGATGCCATAGTCCACAGGAAGATAAGCATTAATATTCTATTTCCCAGGAGCTTTGACTTTTTAGCACAGACATCTTCATGCTCCCATTTCACCCTCACAGTCATAGATGCATATTCTCCTTCTCAGCTGAAGCATGAAGAATTATAGTTTAGAGTTCTATCCTAAACTAATAGCACATCCATTCACACCTAGTCCAGCACTGGTTAGTAAACTGGGTTATGTCTACTATTGCTAGAAATTACAACCATAGAAGGTTCACAGTAATAATTTTTCTTACACCCAAAAGGGAAAAATCCTAGAAGATCACTTCCACTACATATGGTGTTTTTTAAATGATCTACAGTTTAAAATAAACATGAGGTCATATATGCTTGTATTTGTCTAAAAAAATTCTGGAAGAATGTACCTGAAAATGGTAAAAATCATAAGTGACTCGTGAAAGCTCAAAGATGGAAATGGCACAGATGGGAGACCTCAAAATTTTTTCACTGTAAGGGAAAGCATTTCATATTGTTTTAAATTCGGGAGCTCTGTGCATTATTTATGACTGAGGAAGAAAAGAAAAATCTACAGCTGTCTGGGTAGACTCAACAAAAATGCAACCTGGACTTTAGAATTGTTTAACTACAGTTTTCTGCCCCCCCGAATGCCTCTTTTGTGTTACCCAGTCTAGCACGCAGGTGCTGTTAACAGGTGGCAAAGAATGAGTTGAAATTTATAAAGTTAAGTGCAAATAAAGGACACGTGCCCTCGTAACTGTTCTTTGGCAATCTTCTGTCCAAAGTTAACTCAGTATAGCTCAAACAAAGTTTGTGACCTTGCTCCGGAGGGGCAGGATGAAATGAACTCTTCTCAGTGCCCGTGGAGTTTTTTCTTTTAATTAATTAATTCATTCAATTTTTATTAAACTTATTGGGGTGACATTGGTTAATAAAATTGTATAGGTTTCAAGTGTACAGTTCTATACAATACCACATGTATATTGCATTGTGTGTTTACCCCCTAACACCAAATCTCCTTCCATCACCATATATTTCACCCCTTTTACCTTTCAGCCTCTTCCCACCCCCCTTTTTCCCTCTGGTAACCACTAAACGATTGTCTGTGTCTATAAGCTTTGTCTTGTTCTTTTGTTACTTTCAGGGAATTTTTTTCAACTTTAATGTTGTTTTTAAATCACATGAAGGAAAACAATCCAGAGTGTCTCTATTTTATATGACTTTTCTGATCGCAAAAGTAGAATGTTGTTGTAGTAACTTTGGAACACACAAACATTAAAGAGGGAAGTTTACTATTATGCAAGTCAGCGTTTAACAGGAGTAAAGTTGGCCTTCCATCTCTGGAACACATTTACATGGCAGGGAATAAATTGCAACTCCGCTGTGATATGAGACTATTTTTTTTCCTCATGTGGGAAGCTGGAAATCAGCTGGCCCAATATGTAGACATGTTGTAATCCAAAATTCATTTGGAATTTTACTTGGAATGCAAAACACAATCTCCTCGTAAAACAACAGAAGAATGCTGGCCAGATTCTAAGGCAGACAGACCACAGAAGTCTATGTAATCCACAGGCGTTCAGCCAACAGGGTTCCATTACACTGAGAAGAAAGAAGACAGGCCTTTTCTTTACCAAAAAGAAAAGTTTATACAGAAAAGTATTTTATAGCACTGATATGATAAATATATAGTGGGATAAACTTTTATCAATTGTTTATCTAAAGTGATTTTATTTTTTTCTAAAGATTTATTTTATTGTTTGAGAGAAGGAGAAAGAGAGAAGGGGGAGAGCCCAGCGCAGTCACCATAGTTGTACATCATTAGTTGTCACATGGTTTCGTTCCACACAGGTGGATGGGGAGCCCTGCAGGGTGGGAATCGAACGGAGGTCTCCTGCATGGGAGGCACGAACCTTCACACTGAACCATCCTGGATGTTACCAGTTGTGTTGAACTTCCGTATGTGGGGGTGCACAAGCCAGGGCTGGGAATTGAACCTCAGACCTCACGATTGCAAGGCAAGTGCTCAACTGCTGAGCTATCCCAGCATCCCAATTTTATTTCTTTTTATTTGTTCCATGACTGTTAGTTTAATAGACTTTCCCTCACCTTTTTTTTTTTTCTCACAATTTCTAGTTTGCCTTCATGATTCTTAATGCTTTCTTCATTTTTACTGTCTTTATTATTGTCAACCCTGACTTTGAATTTAAACAAATCACCTTTAATTCTATCTGATGGAATTTCAAGATTTAAAAAAATGTATGTGGATTATGTCAAACTAAAAAGCTCCTGCACAGCAAAGAAAACTATCAACAAAATGAAAAGGCAAACTACTGAATGGAAGAAAATATTTGCAAATGATATATCCAATAAAAGGCTAATATCCAAAATATATGAAGAACTCATATAACTCAATAGCAAAAAAAACAAACAAAAAATTCCACAAAAAACAAATAATCTGATGAAAAATTGGGGTAAGGGTCTGAATAGACATATTTCCAAAGAAGACATATAATGGCCAACGTGTACATGAAAAGGTGCTCAGCATCACTAATCATCAGGGAAATGCAACTCAAAACCAGTGAGATTCACCTCATACCTGTTAGAACGGCTATTATCAAAAAAAAGCAAGAGATAAGGGTCAGTGAGAATGTGGAGAAAAGGGAATCCTCATGCACTGTTGGTGAGAATGTAAATTGCTGCAGCCAGTGTAGAAAGCAGTATGGAGGTTTCCACAAGAAATTAAAATTAGTACTATCACATGATCCAGCAATTACACTTCTTGGTATTTACCGGAAGAAAATGAAAACACTAAGATATATCCACCTCATGTTCACTGCATCATTATTTACAATAGCCAAGACATGCAAACAACCTGTCTACTGACAGATGAATGGATAAAGAGAATGTAACACATATATGATGGAATATTATTCAGCCATGAAAAAGATGGAAATCCTGATACTGTACTTGTAACAACATGGGCGGACCTTGAGGTTATAATGCTAAGGGAAATAAGTCAGAGAGAGAGAGACAAATACCATATGATCTCATATGTGGATCCTAAACAAAACAAAAGAGAAAAACTGAGCTCATAGATACAGAGAACAGATAGCCAGAGGCAGAGGGTGGGGAGTGGGCAAAATGAGCGCAGGGGAGTCAAAAGTTACAAACTCCTGTTGTAAACTAAGTAAGTTCGGGAGATGTGTTATAATATACAGCATGGTGAATATAGTTAATATGACTGTATTGCATATTTGAAAGTTGGTAAGAGCGTAAATTTTAAAAGTTCTCTTGACAAGGAAAAGGTTTTGTAGCTATGTATGATGACATGTTATCTAGACTTATTGTGGAGATCACTTCACAATATATACACATATCAAATTCGCTTCCCCTGCAAGAGCATCAAGCCAGGAAAGGGCCGGAGCAATGTAACATCCCAACCCCTGAGGGAATGGGTGCATTTGGAGAACAAGGGGAGAGGTGGGGGCTCTGGGTTGGCAGTTGAGAGAGGGAAGTTTTATTCCCAAAGCTGCCCTCAGGTCACCTTGAGCAGGAACCCAACACAGGTCCCTGTGCCTTGGTTTCTACATGGTAAAGCCAATGGCCGAGCTAAAATCCTGTAACCTGTAAACAAGATTTCAGAATAGCATTTGCAGAAAAGAAAGCCATTTCAGAAGCTGTGTTTACTTTGGGGTTTGATAAAAGAACATAAAAGGCTCTGATTGGCACTACTTAAATATTTGTTCCAGAACTGATATTTGCATTTAGGCTGAAAGGAATTGATGCACATTATTTCTAATTAACTCTGAAGCTCAGGGGAAGAGGAACAATATACTGAGTGAGAAAGCAGATAAATCAGGCTGATCATGAGTGAAATAAAGGCCTTGCTATCAGCTCTTCCTTTCACTCACTCACTGTGTCTCCAGCTTGCTTGTAACTTTTCATATGGCCTTAAAAACCTATTTTTGATGGTTTTACAGCCTATGGAAAAAAAATGCATGCAGTTGAACTAGACAATAAACAAAAAACACCAACTGCACCCCCCCCCCCCCCCAATGAAAATCTAATGGTCTTGGAGAATACTCTGCAATAGATTCAATTTAGCAGCTAATAATCTCCTGTGAATGGCCAATTCACTTTCAGCAATAAGGATCAAGGCAAATGATCTAAAAATTTTAAAAGAACAGAGTACAATAAACGGACTGTAAATTGTTCCTTTATCTCTAAGCAGAACTCTCAGGAGTAAAATTTCAAATTGCTAATGGCTAGAATATTGGACAAGCGGGATTTTTCTGGACCAGAGAAGGTGACAAATGGTAACGGCTTTCACAAAGAGAGGACTGGAAAGTGGGAAAATTAAATCATGGATCTGTGGCAAGATTGGAGCTAAGAACATAGGATCAGAAAATTGTCTAGCCTTCTCTTGCATTAGCTTCCCAGGAGCCTTCTGAATGCTTGCTCCTTGTTTTAATGGTGCATTGGCACCAGAATCAGATACACCACTGCAACCCAAAGTCCTGGCTAAATTTAACCAAATCCACCAATCTTCCAGAGAAATACATAAAAATCACTCTTCTTTTTTGCACTTGGATCTAATAGGTACTTCTGACATGGCACCTGATTCAGGATGGTTAATAGCCAAAAGTAATTTAATGACATATGAATTGATTTAAGTCCTACATCAAAAGGAACCCTTTGAGAAGGAATAACTGGAATGGGGAAATCAAAGTATCATGGAAACTTTTTGGAGCTAGAAATAACTTTGTGATCCTTTTCTGAACAAAGGAGCTAAAACCCAGGATTTGATTTGCAAATTCCCTTCTTTTTATTCTCCTGAATTTCTTTGATCCTAGATAAACAAACAAACAAACAAACAAACACCTTCCTTTTTCTCATATCCTACTCTACTCATGTTTCATTTCTCTGTTCTCCTTTACATCAAAACGTTTCCAAAGAGGCGTGGCGGTTCAGAATGAGCCACCTCCAAATGCGCCTCTGTAGTACCAGAGTATTTGAGTTAGAGGCAATTTCAGCGTCAGGCTCAAAAGAAACTTCTGCCCCACTTTTTAACTACCTATAACTTGCATAGAATAAGAGATCATCAGGGGATGCTGGGATGGTTCAGTGGATTGAAAGCTCGTCTTGCAGCCCAGGGTCCAAGGATTGAATCCTGGCCCTGGCCCATGTGGAGCCATATGCTGAACTGGGGTGTGTGGCCCCAGCTCGGTTGTCACCAGGGCGATCCTCCTGTGTGGAAGCCCTCCAGCCAATAGCCTCGCGCCCACCTGGGAAATGAAACTATGCAGAAAACAAATGACGTGCAGCTGTGGAGACTGCTCTGGGCCCTCTTTCTTTCTTCATCTCTCTCTGTCAAAAACAAAAAACAAACAAACAAATAAATAAGCGATCATAATCAATCATCTCTTTTTGACCCACTTATATGGCAGGACAATTTTCTATTTCCTAAACATCTGCTCTTATCACCCTGAAATGACCCTTTGAAGCCCTCAAGATGCATTTTGTCATCCCTAGGTCAGAATATCTTATGTACCTAAATCTCTATTGCTATCTCTGAACCTCTCATGTGAGATCTCTGACTCTCATGAGTATATGGGGTTCCCAGGTGCATGAGATTAAACTTAATTAAATTTGATTTTCTCTTGTCCATCTCTTTCCTGCTGATGTGATTATTCAGCCAGCCAAAAGAACCAGAGGAGGGAAAGAGGGCTTTTTCACTTGCCCCACATTTGTCACACGGCCTGCCTTAACTCGCTGTCCTCCCATTCGCTCTTGCACCTACTGCCCTTCAGTGTTTGACCCTACCGCTCCTCCCAAACTGCTCTCTTCAAATCCTCACCTTAGTGACCAATCAGGAGCATTTCGACCACTTGAGCATCGTCTCTTTCGTGAACTTGGCAATCACGGTGCCTTGCTGCAGTCCAAGTTTGGTAAGGGCCAGACCATTATAGACCATAATAAAAAAAACTCTAGACTTTATTTTATAGATGGTGAAAATCCAGTAGAGAGTTTTTCACAGGAAATCCAGATGATCTGACTTAGGATTTCACAAGGTCACCACGGCTGCCTTCAGAAGAATGGGATATTAAGGGGGGCATGACCAGGGAGATGAGTAAGGAGGTTCCTGCGGAAGTCCAGGGAAAGCTAACAGTTGACTGAGGAAAGGAAGGAGTAAATGAATGTGAACAGGAGAGTAAGGGGATAGGGTGCCTTCAATGTTTTCATCAATATCTGACATTTTTTGAAGGCAAATTATTTTCTTTATAGTTATGTTCTGCTTCAAGAAGCCCAGTAGAGCTGACACACAAAAACAATGATAAGAAAAACGCTGGTTAGAAGCTGGAGGCTTGATGTCAGCACTTGACTTAGTCATGAAAAGGAAATTGTAGCCATAGCTATTCCCATCAGTACGTCGCAAAAAGAATGTGGACATCACTGGGCTTTACATGCAAGGACAAGCTGAATGTGCTAAACCTCTGGACTGAGTTAGAATTATTTCAGAAATGGAATTATTGGGTCAAGTGTATACGAGTAGACCTATCTAAGGCATTTTGTCAAATTTCTTCATTGAAGAATTAGAATGACTAGATTTTTTTTTTTTTAAGATTTATTTATTGTTTTTGACAAAGAGAGAGAGAGAGAGATACAGCGACAGAGAGAAGGGGGAGGGCCCAGAACAGTCTTCATGGTTGCACATCATCGGTTTTTCCACATAGTTTCATTCCACAGGTGGGCGCGGGGCTGCACAGGGCAGGAACTGGGCCGGGGTCTTGCCCTGGTGAGAACTGAACTGGGGGCACTCCCCAGTTCAGCACATGGGTCAGTACGGGCCGGGGCCGGGATTTAGTCCTTGGTCCCCGGGGCTGCAAAGTGAGCACCTAACCCCCTGAGCCATCCCGGCTTCCCCTAGAATGACTAGATTTTAATGTTTATAAGATGACTGGTTGTGACTTATTTGAAGAGGTATAAACTGCTTCCAAATTGGGCCTTTTGGAGTCAAACATCTCCTCCCAAGTCCCCTCTCACAAGTTCAGAAAGGAAAAGATATATTTATTTATTGGCTTATGAATTCATTGAGAACCTACTGAGTTGGGTGCTAAAGAGTACAAAGAGGGAAAACACAGACCCTGCCTCACGGGATCAACAGTGTAGAAACAGATCAGACAAGAAAATAAGCAATTGCAAGATGATGTCAAGTGTTATGTTAAAGGTAAGCACAGGCTGTGACAGTGGCACCAAGAAGGACGTGACACTAAGGGGAAGTTTCCCAGAAATAATATCACCAGAGCTTAGTCTTGAAAGAGGAACAGGAATATCGGAGAGGAAGTGGGGCAGTTGAGGGCACTCCCATCAAAAACCCAGAAGGGAGCAGAAAAATGGAGAGGATCAGCAAGTTTGCAGAGTAGGATGTGAGTATCTATCAGAAAGGAAGCTGGTTGTTGGCAGGGCTCAGGTCTTACCCTGCAGGCATGTCGTTGGCAGGTTGGAATTTGTCTAGAAGGCAATATTGAACTAACAAAAAATTTAACCTAGAATTTATTATATAATTCGTGGTACCCAAGCAATGAATATTAAATAAACATAAAAAAAGGACTTCGAGATAAAAATTAATTCCCTACATCCCTGCCATCAAAGTCAACCACTTTTAAAACATGCTTTCATCATGACATTGTATGTTTTATACAGTTGTCATCACGTTATTTTCACATTTCTATCCTGATTTTTTTTAACCTAACAGCTATCTTCATTCTATAATCA
This sequence comes from Craseonycteris thonglongyai, assembly GCA_004027555.1. Taxonomy (NCBI): domain Eukaryota; kingdom Metazoa; phylum Chordata; class Mammalia; order Chiroptera; family Craseonycteridae; genus Craseonycteris; species Craseonycteris thonglongyai. The sequence goes on from PVKE010001077.1 coordinate 71,266, forward strand.
ATACAAATAACTGAAGAAATTTTCAACATGATTTCAAACTCTTCATTACTATTCTTTTAAATGGTTACATAATATTTCATTGAGTAGATTTGTCAGCGTTTACTTGACTATCATCTGATTACTTGGTCATTCTTCCTTTGACCTGTTCTGTGTTTTTCCTCTATTAGGAATAATGGTTCAAAAATATCCTTCAATAAAGGATATTTTTTTCAGAAATATTTTAGATTATTTCCTTAGGATAGGATCCCAGAAATGGAATTATCAGATTAAAGTACATAGACATTTCTAAGGCAATAAGTTCATTGAAGGAATAAAATTATTAGATTTCAGTATTTATAAGATGACACAGAGTGGCTTATTTGAAGAGGTGTAAATTGCTTCCAAAGCAACATTGGCCATGGTGAAACTAGAATGAAAGAGAGATGGCTTCTTCAATGAGGGGGAATTACAAGGGCTGTCCAGAAAAAATCCAACCATAAATGCCTATATTTTTCATATTACACGGCTGGATACTTTCAACAGCCCTTGTATTTTCAGAAGCTCTCAAGCTCCCTGTCATGGGAAATGTTTAAGCTCACTCTCCATCTTCGTGGGCTCCTGCCTGCATGAGAAGTGACTCCCATCCTGGGTGGAAGAGTGGTTCACATCAGTGTTACCCAAAGCAGCCTGACCATCAGAACCACTGAAAGAGCTTTTAAAAATTCTAATAGATTCTAGACTCTGGGAGCTCCAACCCCAACCTGCACCTGTTCTTAGATCTGCACACTGGCTGGTACCATTCACGATGATAAGGGAGCATGAAGCTAGGGAAAGTCTTTGTGTTGGGCGATAAAAGTGTAAGTGAAAACAATTTAAATTACTTAACTATTGTTGTAAAAATTGTTTTAAAAATAATCATTTAAACAAATTAAAATGGTTTGGATGGACAATGCTAAATCAGGAGTTTTGTGTGTGTGTGTGTATATATATATTTTAGATATGCAGTATATGAGGAAAGAGACTGAACAGTGTACATTCCTGTTACTTATTAACTATGATTGGAGCCCAATATTATCATTTGAGAAATATGTTTTATGAAACACATAGGTGCCTATTATTATTCTTTCTTTAAATTTTGCTTATTCCAGAGCCCCTTTTCCAATATTATCTCTATTAATATTCTTATAATAAAACTGTCAAGTAAAATTTGTATTGATTATAGATGAAGAGAGCTACTTTTAAAGTGCATAATTAAGATTTTTATTAGTAGAGAGTCAAGGACTTACCAAAGTTCATTTGGGAAGAGTTTGGATCCTTTCCATTCCCCTCGGAGTTCCTAATTTTGAAAACAAACAAACAAAAAAACCAAAACTGAGGATGTTTTGAAACAGGAAGCTACTTTGTCCATGAGATTATTTGATAGGTTCTTGTATTCTCAGAATTAAGGAAAGCAAAAAAAAAAAAAAAAAAAAAAAAAAAAAAAAAAAAAAAAAAAAAAAAAAAAAAAAAAAAAAGAAGCTTTTAAAAAATTAGGGGAAGCCGGGATGGCTCAGTGGGTTAAGCGCTCACTTTGCAGCGCCAAGGACCAGGGATTGAATCCCGGCCCTGGCCCGTGCGGAACCATATGCTGAACTGGGAGCTCCCCCAGTTCAGTTCTCTCTCTGTCTCTGTCTCTGTCAATAAATAAATAAAATAAAAAAATAAAAAAAAAAAAAAAGAAGCTTTTAAAAAGAATTAAGGAAAGCAAATGGCGTAGTAAGTATTTGTTGAATGAATGAATGAATGAATGAATAAATGAGAGTTCAGAATGAGTCACCCAACATGTGCCTCTGTGGTATGCAGATTTTTTTGAGCTACAGGCAACTTTAGCTCTGGGCTCAAAAGAAACTTCTGCCCCTCTCTTACCCAGAAGAACTTGAATGAGGAGCCTTGCCATCGGAGATGATCAGAGATAGCCTGTTCTGACCTATCTACAGGGCAGGACAAGCTTCTATTTGCTAAGAACCTGCTTTTCTTATCACCTTGCAATGAACCTTTGAAGCCCCCAGGTGTACTGCCTCATCTCTAGCTCAGGATGTCTAATGTCCCTAGATCCCCCTTTCTGTCTCTGAACCTCTAGTGCATGTGGGGTCTCTAACTCTCTAATGTATGCAGGTTCCCATACATATGTATGTGTTATATTTGGATACTTTCTCTTGCTCATCTGTCTCATGTCTATTTGACTGTTAGACCAGCCAGAAGAACCTTGAGGGAGGAAGAGAGGTTGTTTCTCCCCCACACATGAATATGTGGGATATGCACATGGATATGCATGATGAATATATGGAAATATATGAAACGCTTCTATGGAAATGTACTTATCCAGTGTCTGATAGACTTTTATGAGCTTTGTGCTCATTGGGAAAATACTCATGTTTTTCCTAAGCTGACTTTTCACCCATAAGATGGTGATGATGGACCATATAGCACAGAGTGTTGTCATGCAGTTTAAATAAGAGGACGCAATGCCTGGCATAGTGTGTGACATGTAAACCATGACTAAAAGAGCTAAAAAAAAACACTTCTCTTCCTTCCCATTCAAAATTTTAACTGATGTATTTTTATTAAAAAAAGGGGACCTAAGCTTCTATTTATTCCTAACCAACTCTGCCACATCAACTTCTACAGATAGATATTGGAGTTGCTGACATTTTGTTAGGATTCTTATTAGTTCTGTAATTAATGCAAATCTCACAGTAATGCACAACTCTGCCATCCACATGAGCCTCATATATGCTGAAACTTGATTATCTTGAATCATGAGAGAAGCGATTGCTCCACAATTGTGCCTAGCTTTCTGTGTTGAATCAAAATTTTGGGGAAAGCTGGGATGGCTCAGCGGGTTAAGTGCTTGCTTTGAAGCCCCAGGGACCGAGGATCGAATCCCAGTCCCGGCCCATGCGGACCCACATGCTGAACTGGGGTGTGCCCCCAGTTCAGTTCTTGCCGGGGCCTATGCGGGAGGCCTCTGGCCTAGTTCCTGCCCTGCACAGCCCTGCGTCCACCTGTGGAGCAAAACTATAGGGAAAACTAATATCAACTTCTTTCACTTAGTGATAAGCACTTAAGGTTCATCTGTGTCTTCTTGTGGCTTCAGAGCTCATTTCTTTTATTGCTGAATAATACTCCACTGTATTGGCTATTAGTCAACTATGGAGACTTCTCTGGGCCCTCCCCCTTCTCTCTTTCTCTCTCTGTTTCTCTCTGTCAAAAATCAATAAAATAAATCTTAAAAAAAAAGAACATAAAAAAAAAAATTGGGGGTGTTGGGAGGAGAAGCCTGGACCTCAGCTTTCCAGGAGAGTCAGAGGTACAGCCATGTTTGAAAACTCCTGGCTGCTTTTTGTTTCACAGGTGAAGACCTGGACAGACTTGCTCACAGATGGGCAAGACTGGGAGCAGTTTCTTGTTGACTCTGATTTTCTACCAGACTCACCAGATCATACATCCAATTGATCGTTTCAATGCACTTGCTAATCCTGTCTCTTGTACTTTCTGATGATTTGGGCTCCCACGCTGGTGCAGAGTCTGTACCGAGGAGGGTAGAGAATCCTCCTAGCTTGGAGGGCCCTGGCCTGGGCTGGGCGCTGGGTTATGTAAATCCGGCGGCTGGCTCCAGGCCAGTAGTTAAATTCTAAGAAAACAAGCCCACATCTGTACACTGGCAGAGTAAGCTGGGCAAGGGCCCTCCCTTGGCCTATTCAAACAGCAGACTTCGGAACTCCTGAGCCTTAGATCAGCCACAAGGCATTGTGAGAGCTGCTGCAGGGACACGCGGTGACTCAGGGCAGTGACTTAAGAGCCTGGGTCTGTGGCCACATTCTGAGCCCACGTGGCCCCCACTGACTCTCTATGGCACCTTGGGCAAGTCTCCTCCTCTATAAAACAGGGATAATATTAGGACCCACCTCTTAGTGTTGTTATGAGGAATAAATGGCTAATAGTAACATGAATCTAGGGCAGTGCCTGGCATTTAGTAAATATACTAAGTAAAGTTTAGGTAAGTGTTTTATTAAACATTTTTCAAATCACTTACAGCCTGTCTTAATAAGAGGTCTCTGATTTGTCTTAGAGGGACAAGGGATCAGACTCTATCAAAACACTCTTTGTTTTGAAACATAACTTTCTTCTATTCACTGAAACCCACCCCTGACCAAGGGGTTGGTCTTCCTCTAGGGAGACAGGATGGGACCAAGCTTTGTTCAAGGACCCCTAGACTGTTATATTAGATCACACTCACCCTTTTCTGCAATCAGCATATATCAAACCCTGCCCAGATTGGAGAGACTTGAACTTTATCCTCTCTTTCAACAAAGATTCCTCATATCTCAGCCTCTAGGTCCAGATGACAAGAGGTGGCAATGAAGTTTGCATAGTCTATGAGTCAGTGTCACTGAGTAAAGTCCTTATATCCACAGAGAAAATGATCTAACTCCAGCTCCACCTCTAAAGCTAGAAAATTAATGTTTAATCAGACCAACACATCATCAATTATTACATCTGAACTTCCATGAAATTCAATGAGGACAGTTGGCATGGGGAAATGGTAAGCCTACATTGTACTTGCTTCTTACCAACTTATTATTGTAAAATAATAGTAGCCACTATTCTGAATTTTGTGCTAAGCATTCTCTTGCTTTTCGTTGTTGCTCATCGCATATGACACACCCTAAAATATATTTTGTACGTGTTTTGGAACTTTCTACAAGTGGAATCATTCTGTACGTGCTCTTTTGTGCCTGGCTTTTTTAGCTTGGCATGTTTCTTAGATTCATTGGCGTGGTTGGGTGTAATAGTGTGTTCATTTCATTGTGTAGCATTCCACTGTGTGGCTACATCACTCTCTATCTACTGTTGATGAAATTTTGATTGTTTCCATTGTTTGTTAGCTTGCTGTTACAAATCATAATGCATTCGTGCCGATTTTGCCTGCGGCCCTTGTGTAAATATAATAACCTTAGTTTTTTGAAGACTATAGAATCTAACAAGTGACTGCCCTTACACTTTCTTCATTTCTTCAAAATACCTCTGTGGGATGGTTCTTAGGCCACCAGGGATGTTGGAAGCTGGAAAGAGCATTGCTCGCACCCTGATAATAAGAGAAACTGGGTGCACAGCAGCACCATAACTTTTCTTGAGCACTTTACACAGCTGATGACTCAAAGCAATCAAGTAGCTGGAATTTCAAGTAGGAAAAGGACCCACCAGGTAAAGATGGGACGTATGTTAGAAGTCCAAGTGGTCAACATCAGATAGACAATTAGACGTGAGTCTGGTGTTTGAGAGAGAGGGGGCTATGAGTTGGACAATAATCTACTTAATTTATGCATTTGTATATACAAAGCACCAGGATTAGAAAGGCCACTTAGGGAGGGAGTATAGATACAGAGAAATGTAGACAAAAGCCCATGTGACACCAATACTGAGAGTTGAGAAGCTGAGAAGAAACCAGTATGGGAGGAGAGGTCAGTGCAGTGTGGGGAGACTCATACAGCCTAAAAGTATTTTGAGAATGAAGAAGTCAACTGTGTCAGTTGCTGGGGGAAGATCTAGTTAGGTGAAGAATTGAGTGCTGACTATTTCCTTTGAGTGGATGACATATTGGTGACCCTGGGAAGTGCTCATTCACTAGAATGGCAGACATTGAGGAAGTCCAATTAGGGCGGGTTCAAGAGCTAATAGGGGGTGGGAAAGGGAGCAGGCAAGAGAGGGAGTGGGATTTGGGGTCGACAGAGCACATTTTCTCAAAGACATGTTATCCCATCGTGTTTCTTGGCCAATGGGAATGACCTGGCTGAGGCACAAATCCATACGGTAGGAGAGAAGGGGATATAAGGGCAAGAGCAGGGTCCTTGGGAGTAGAAAGGTAGTGAAATCCAAAACACAAGTGGAGGGTTTGGCTGCAGGTAAGAGCAGAAGCCTTTCTCATCTCTAGTAGGAGGGAAGGTGGAGTTTGCAGGTACCAACACAAGGGATAGACTTGATGGTAGAGACAAAGCAGTTCTTTTCTAATAGTCTCCACCTTTCTATGAAGTTCAACAGGGATGGTGGGAGAGTGAGGGTGGACTGAAGAGAGAGTAGGAAATGTGAAATAACCATCACAGAGAACAAGGAAGGGAACATTTTAGGGAATTGTAGAAGATTGACAGGCCTTCCTAGAAGCCACGTGACAGTTATGGCCATAATTTTGAAGTAAATCAATTCAACTTGGTTTGTGCAATTAAAACAGAGAAAGTATTTAGCTGTTTAGGGGTAGGTAGGTGCATAGTCAAGGGCGTGGGTTAGACCAGTGTTTGCTTTTTTCCTAGGCGCAACAGCTAGGATTTTTTTGATTGCAAGTAACAGAAAACCTCCCTCAAACTAGCATAAACAATACAATGAATTATTTAACTTAAAGGGAAGTTCACAGGTAGGTTAGTCTGCAGGATTAGTTCATCCTGTGGCTCAATGATTTCGTCAAGAATCCAGGTTCTTTTTTTTTTTCCTGCCCTGATGTCCACGTATCAGTTTCTTCTTATGGAGTGTGTCTTGCTTGTGACATGACCGCTAGTGGCAGTTAGGTCTCCTTGCTTCCTCGTTTGTGTAGAGCAGGAGAGAAAGAAGAGCTTTCTCTAGCCAGGCAGTGCCAGGCTTCTCCTGATCCTGACAGTTACTGTGGGAATGCCACATGCTGGCTGGCTTCAGTCAGCCTCCTTCAGGAAGGCCGCAGGGTTACTAGACCAGTGGTTCTCAGAGAGAGGGGGTTTGGACCAGCAGCATTAGCATCTCCTGAGAACTTATTTAAAAAGTAAATTCTGGGGAAGCCGGGATGGCTCAGTGGGTTAAGCACTCGCTTTGCAGCCTCGGGGACAGAAGATCGAATCCTGGCCCCAGCCCGTACGAACCCATATGCTGAACTGAGGTGTGGTTCTCACCCCCCAAATCAGCCCCTGGCTCAAGGGGGCGTGCCTCCCATGCGAGAGGCCCCCAGCCCAGCTCCTGCCTTGCATAGCCCCTGCCCTCCTGTGTGGAATGAAACCATGTTGAAAACGGATGATGTACAACTATGGAGACTGCTCTGGGCCCTCCCTCTTCTCTCTGTCTCTCTGTGTCTGTCAAAAACAAGCAAACAAAAAAGTAAATTCATCGGAGACTTATTAAATCAGAATAGGTGTGGGGCCCAGCAATCTGCTCTAACAAGCGAGTCAGGGGATTCTGATGCGTAGTAAAGTGGGAGGATTGCTTAGGCTGGGATACTGAGGACCATGAATGGAAGGAGGGTTCTGTTGGGAAGGAGGGTGTGGGAAGCGGACATCTACAAGTGTCTACTAGACCAGATGAGCATCACAGAGTGAGAGAGGGTCTGCAGAGTGAAGGATGTTTGCAAAGGCATGATTCCAGGGATGGGCCCTGAAATCTAAATTGTGTGACAAGGTAAATGAGGACACAAAGGAATGATGGATGGCTGAAAGGTGGGGTTCGCAAACTGGAGGTCTTGATGAGGCTGGAGAACTGAAATGAGCTGGTGGGATAGATGGTGACGGTCATGAGAATGTACTCACAGAGCTCCAGCAGCAGGGAGTGTAACTGACCTAAGGCTGGCACATTTAGGGGCACACGCTCCTGAGATGGCTGGCTTCAGCTCAAGTACCCTCCCCCATTCCTGCAGCTTTGAGGAGCCTTCTTTAGACAGCAAGGCAATCTAAGAACCTCCCACCCAACCTTCTCTCCCATTCTCCTTCAGCTATCTTAGACTGTCACTCCTACAGTTCTCCCAGCCTAACCCAACTCCGTCCTTATATTTTTCCTCACCTCGGCACTTCCCCATTGAAATCCTCAGTTTTTAATACATTGGATACATTTAATCCCATTTTGGAATCTGCTTCTCAGAGGACCTGCATGAACACAGAAGATGGTGATTCTTGAGTAGAGTTTGAAAAAGATGATGTGTTAGGTCTTGTGCTCTGCGTGGAACCTAAGAAGTAAGCAACGTGCTGTCTACCCTGTGGGAGAACCACTGAGAGCTAGATGCAGAACTGACCACTGCAGGACTGACCACTGCAGGACAGCACAGGAAGGGCTCTCATAGGGGCCCACATAGTCCCAGCTGCCCTGCCGGTGACTGGGCCTTAGTGGGGAGAAAAGGTGGTAATGCCACCAGCTGAAAACACACGCACACCCATTCATTCAGTGACAGGCCTGTTGTTCAGTTGCTGGCCTCTTAGGGGTCCCCACAACCACCTGAGTGCTTACTCAGGAGCTTAGCTACTCCATTGTCGCTGCCCCAGGGTATAAAAGACAATTCCTACCATTTTCTTTCACTGTGGCCACCAGCAGATGGCATCATGGGTATGGAGAAGAGGGGCAAATATTTTGTAATGATTTGGTGATGGTAAGGACAAAATCTGTTTACTGTCTGTCTGTCTCTGATACTTCCCTTGGTGGCTGTCACTGTTTATTGCATGCTTTGGCCCCTACTGATCTCAGCAGGTGGTTATGAGGGTTTGTGAAGAATGCTTGTGAGCTACTCTTAAATGCAGTGCTGGGGATGCCGGGCTAGCTCCGAGGTTGGTCTCCTGCCTTGCAATCATGCGGTCCAGGGATCAAATCCTGGCCCAGCCCGAGCAAACCCATATGCTGAACGGCGGCACAACTGGGAACAGCTGGGGTAGTGGGGCAAAGGTTCTGGCCTCCCATTCAGGAGGCCCCCAGTTCTGCTCCTGCCCCGTGTGGTCCCACATCCACCTGTGTGGAACGAAACTATGTCACAACTAATGATGTGCAACTATGGAGACTTATTCAGCCCCCCCCACCCCCACCCCCCATCTCTCTCTCTCTTTCTAACCTGCCCTCAAACCATAAAATAAATCTTTAAAATAAGATGCAGTGTTGTGACAACTCTCTCTCGCTTTGGCTCCACACACCTAAGGAAAGGGCTGAGCTCCGTTCTCAATGGGCTCCACATTCCCACACTGAAGGGGATGTCAGCTCCCTTCTGAGTTTTTAACCTGGAACCCAGCATCCATGAATGGACGTTAGGGAGACAGAGTCGCCTGGGTTGTGTGTGCACTTTTGCACATACATACATGTGTGTGCGCGTGTGTGTATTTGAAGGGCATAAAAGGGGGTTGAATGTATAGTTTTTATTATTTCTCAAGAGTTTGTGACCTCAGAAATGTTAAGAGTAAGCAACTTCATTTTAAGAGAAGAATATTCAAACCCAACCTTAGAGGATGAGAGTCTGGGTTGTGAAAACTTTGCCTTTGAAGCAGATCTGTTGTCGCTCTCCACCTTTAGATGAAAAGGGAGGCCCCTTAGCTTGTGGTGGGTAGTGTAAGAAATATGATGGAACTCTGTGGGATAATACTGAAAGGAGGCAGGTTTATGGAACAGATAGGAACTGATTTTGCTCCTTAATAAATGTTATGCCATAGGGAATTTTTGTTATCATAGAACACTGTCATGGGAAACGAGGAACTACAAACAAAAAAGCATTATAGTTTTTATTTTTTTCTTTTCCTTCTTTCTTTGTAGATAGTTAGTTTAAGTAGTCCTGGAACGTTTTCATATTAACACGTGAAAGTTTTTATTAGAATGTTACCACTACAACGGATGGCTGTTGAAAATTGCGTGGCAAACTTAATTGTGGTACAAAAATGCCCCAAGGAGAAGTTTCCGAAGCCTGTCTGTCTGTCCTTCCCCCGTCAAACACTAGGGGGAGCTACACACCACGGAGAGGGCGCCCTTCACAATCCCAACTGGCGCTTGCAACGCTGGGCGCTCGTGTGCACGTTTCGCTTTATAGGCACAGAGGTGAGCACACACGCGGAAGCGGAGCACCTCGTTCCGTTCGCACACGTGTCATGAGGGGCCCGCACACCCTTCCGGGTGTCTGTCCAGGTCGGCGGCCCCGAGGGAGCTTCTGCGGGCTGTCCCCACGCCTGCCACCAACTGCTCTCTCCTTTAGATGAAAAGCCAACCTCAGTTCCTTCCTTGGCCGGTCACCGAGCCGCTAGATGAACAGATGTACTAACAGACTAGTGAACGTGCTCAGGCATTTCTGAGCTCTGTTACGATCTTGTCCGTGAGACCGAAAGGATGGTAGCAAGTTCACGCACCTATTTGTATTCACAAATGTCTTTCTCCTGCTCTATGCTCTGGACGGAGTGGTTCTGTTGCAGGTGACCTACATGGATGACAGTGGGAGGGAAGTTTAGAGGATGGCCCTCAGCCTGTTCTTTTTTAAAACCTGCGGTAAAATGTAAATAGCACAATTGACCACTTGTAACCATTTTTAAGGGCGCCGTTCAGCACAGTAAGTACATTTTTATTGTTGTGCAACCATCATCACTTCCTTTGATCTCCAGAACATCTTCATCCTCCCAAACCGAAACTCTGCATCTATTAAACGTTAACTCCCCATTCCCCACTCCCCCTTGGCCCTGGTCACCCCCATTCTACTTTCTGTCTTTTTGGATTTGCCTGCTGCTAAGTCCCAGCCTAAGTGGAATCATACGAGACTTGTAGTTGTGCAGGCTTATGTCACTTAGCATAATGTCTTCAAATTTCGTTTGTGTAGCATGTGTCAGAATTTCCTTCCTTTTGAAGGCTGAATAATATTCCATTGTGTGTGTGTATATGTGTGTGTGTGTGTGCACAACCTTTTGCTTACCCAGTTAGTCCCTTGGTGGATACTTGGGTTGTTTCCATGTTTTAGCGATTATGATGAATGCTGCTATGGACTGGCTGCCTGCTTTCCATTCCTTTCCGTATATACCTAGGGGTGGCACTGCTGGTCGTAGTGTCGGTAATTCAAAGTTTAACTGTTTTGAGGAACTGCCATTCTGTGTCTCACTGCAGGTGCGCTGTATTACATCCACCCCCCTTTTCCCAGCAATGCACAGGCTCCCATACCACATCCTTACCCGCGCATATTGTTTTCGGTTTTTTGATCATTGCCATCCTAAGGGGTGTGAGGGGCCATCTCATTGTGGTTTTGACACGCTCTGACTTGCACTGATCTTGCTCATAGTTTTGCTAGTGATTTAGACCAGGGGTCTCCAAACTATGGCCCGTGGGCCAGATGCGGCCCGCGAGGCCCTCTCATCCGGCCCGTGGAGACCTTTTTATCCGAATAAAATAATATTAAATAAACAATTAAAAACAACAGCTGTGTTTTGATTCTTTTTTATTTGGACCTCGAGTGTGTAGTCGGCCCCCAAACTGCTATTTGATGGTTAATGCGGCCCGCGGGCTGAAAAGTTTGGAGATGGAAGGGTGCTTATCTGACTTGTTAATTAACAGGAGGTGGAAAGCATCGCTGTGTTACTGGACAGAATTGGGAACCAAGATAAAATTGATCGCTTATACCAGTGGTTGGCCAATGATGGTCCGAAGGCTCATCTGGCCTGCGGCCTGCCTGTTTTTGTAAATGAAGTTTCATGAGAACACAGATGTGCCAGTTATTTACATGTCAATGGCTGCCTTCAGACTACAACGGCAGAATTGATTAGCTGTAATAGAGACTGTATGGACTGCAAAGCCTAAAGTATTTACTATCTGGCCCGTTCCAGAAACATGTGCTGTCTTTTGCATTATAGAAGAGACCAATTTAGCCAGAAAAGATCTCATCTGCATAAAATATTTGTACTTGATGTATAAAAAATCAAAGACATAGTAAAGAATTGGGATCCACAGCTTTGTAAAAAATAACGTGGTTTTTTTTGTTGTTTTCTTAACAGTAGATTAAATATGACTTAACATAGTTGTAAATGAGACTAGCAAAAATGGATTGCAATGTGAGAACATGTTCACAGGAACAAGCATCTAGAATAGCATCTTCATCTTGGCTGCACATTGAAATCACCTAGAAGCTTTAAAAAATATTAATGTCAGATTTTTGGGGGGAATCTGGTATAAATGGGTTGGGGTGTGGCCTGGGTATCAGGATTTCTTTTTAAAGATTTCACTGTTTGAGAGAAGGTAAGAGACAGAAAGAAGGGGGTGGGCCCAGCGCAGTCTCCATAGTTGTACATCATCAGGTATGAGTCCTAAGGTGACCAGACGTCCCGCTTTTGGTGGGACAGTCCCGATTTTTAACAATTTGTCCCGCGTCCCGCGGCGTTTTAAAAAAGTCCCGATTTTTGGAAAGAATGCACGACAAGCTAGGGAACGGCGGGAGATAGACCAAATTTTTAATCAAGAATCCCCTCCCCCCCGGTTAATGGTGTCCCGCTTTACCAATGTTAAAATCTGGTCACCTTAGGTGTGACAATTTCGTTCCACGCAGGTGGACGTGGAGCTGCACAGGGTGAGAACTGAATGGGGAACCTCCCATGTGTGGGGCAAGAACCTTCACCACTGAGCAATGCTGGAGGTTACCAGTTGCTCCACAGTTCAGCATATGGGTTTGCATGGGCCAGGGCCAGGAATCAAACCCTGGACCTTGTAATTGAGAGACAAGTGCTCAGTTGCTGAACCATCCCAGCGTCCTTCAGGAGATTGAAAACTTCCCACGTGATTGCAATGTGCGACTCCGGCCGAGACCGGGAGACACTCCTGTTCTGCTGGGCCCAGGCCAGTCCCACCTGCAGGTCATTCCACTGGCACCGCTTTAAGGGAAATAAAGACGAGCTGGTTCCTCTTGAAGGAGGAGTCAGAACTGCGAAAGAGCAAGAATGCATTTTTATTAGAGGAACAATTGAGAATGTACTATACAAACGTGAAGACGCTGGGAGGACAGTGGGGCGTTTGTACCTGGCCTTCTGCCTTGGAGGACTATCTCATGGAGGGCAGACACCCCTTTTTAAAGCAGGCTCTGAAAAGAGAAGCTGGGAACAGGGGATCGGAGTGATTGGCTATTCTTACTATGTTTTGTAAGATACAAGTTTAAAAGCAGTGCTATTTAAAGAGGGAAGCAGAGAGTCCCATCTACAAGATCACTGGCAAAGACATCACAGTGCAGATCTGGGAGTGGATGGGTGACAGTAACGGTCAAAACAACCCGGTCCCAACAGCGAACTCTGCTGAGTGCTCTCTGGTACCAGGTGTTGTGCTAGTAGACTTGCGCTCCTGGCTGCGTTCCCTTACTTGTGAGCTCACGCCATCTCCATGGGCAGGGGACTAACATTTTTCCAGTTCATATTTGAGAAAGTGGAGGCTGTGAGGGCTTGTCCAGTGTCACCCGTGACCCACACGTGCCCGGATGGCTGGTCTTTCAGCCTGAACATAGTGTGTATATAGCCAGAGAGGCAAGGCCGAGTTTGATCAATATGGAGGCTCCATCTAAACAAACCCTCGGGCATTGACATACGCAGATGAAAGGTGGTATTTGAAAGCTTTAGTTTCAAATCCCAAACGTCAAAAGAGGTGATTTCATCCACTGTCTCCTTCCTCCATTTATAGTTGAGGAAACTGAGGCCCAGAGAGGGTCCTGAGTCTTGTCCTGGTTACATGTTTAATGTTCAGATCTACTGACAGCAGGAACATCTTGCCCCTGCTGCTGCCTTAATCAAACAGTTCTCCCCTGGCCCCAAACACTCTGGGAGCTCAGCTCCTCTCGGAATTCCTTTCAGAGCCAACACAGGCGAATCCATCTCTTCACTTTAATGATACATTTTGACTTCGATTCAAAACAGCATGACTGAACCTCTGCTTTATGCTCCAGACTTGAGTCTGAATGACTCATGACTAATTTGCAAGAGTTAGATCAGCCCACAAAGAAGGCGCATTGCCACGATTGAGAGATTTAAATAGAAAGAGCTTTTATTCCCCAATTGCTTTCAAAGTAATTTCTAAGGAAAAGTTGCTGAAGCTGCTGAGCAGTGTCGCACCTGGGGAAACTCCATGTGGCAGTCCCCGATGGGCGTTTCTGGTACACCTGCCCCAGATCCGCCATGCTAGCTGCCACCAAAGAGCAAGGCTTCCCTCTGGGAAGAGGCTGCCAGCCAAGCTGGGGCGTCACATCGCAGCACCCCACCTCTGTCCACTCACGCTATACCTGGCATCACATCACCACACATCACCAAGTCTGGCATCACATCACCAACGCGAGTGTCACTTCCAGGCAATGGTGACTAGGACAAAGGTGTGTCTTCTCTACTCTGGCTCATTTCCCAGAAGGCAGCTGAGTGTAAATCACTCCCACGCCCCAGGGGAGGGTGGAGCCACAGGAGGGAAAGAACCTGGATCAGAACCAGTTCTATACTTTATCTGAACAAGGAAGAAACTCTAATCTGTTAAGCCGTTAAAATATGGAGATTATTCTGTTATAGCAGCTAACCTAACTCTCATAGCCACTAAAATCTGATTTCACCAAAATGTAAACAAACAGGGAACCTACCACACAGCCCCACATCCACTTGTGTGGAATGAAACCATGTTACTAATGATGTACAACAATGAAGACTGCTCTGGGCCCTCCCTTCCCTTCTCTTTCTCACCTTGTCTCAAACAATTACATAAATCTTTAAAAAAAGAATAGTACCTACCCCATGGGTTTGGAATGAAGTTTAAATATGTTAATATAGCAAAAGTACTCAGAAACCTGGTGCAAGGCAAGGACTCAGGAAATGTTAGTCATTATATTATTACTGTAGAATTCAGATTGCCTGCTTCCTGTATTAGTTCTTAGGTTTTCATAATAAAGACACTCAAACCATGGAAAATGGAAAACCAGAGTCAAGTGGAGGGTGCCAGGAAGTTCTTATACCAGATGCTCAGAACACACAGCCTGGGAGACCAAACATTTACTGTAGAATCAAGTATATAGATTGATACTTGGCACACATGGAGTAATTCATTAAAGGAATGGAGAGTTCAGGCCTTATTCATGTCTCAGGAATGCTCTAAAGAGAGTACAATAAGCACACTATTGTTCTTCCATATAGAAAGAAAAGAAAAATTAATGAGTATAAAATCAATCCTACGTGAAAGAATATAATATAAAAAGCAGCCCAGGAAATGAACATGATCAAATGCTGCTTTTCTTTGGTTGTAATGGGAAGATTCAGAAGACATTGACTGTTATGGAGTTGATATCACAAAGGAGTTTATTAGGTTTTTGAAACTATGTCGTGGAATGCTGGGCTTTTATGGAACTGCCTAAAATCGGTCAGTGCTTCACTGAACAAAGCACATGTATCCTTCATTAAGCTCCCCTGGCCCAACTTTCACTCCAGGGTGGAACTCCTTATTCCATCCACAGTAATGGCTGTCAACTTTTGCATGGACACTCAGTGACGGGAGCCTAGGGAAGCCACAAGGCCGCCCACTGGTCACCAGGCAGCTTTAGCTGTCACGGAATTCTTCCCTTGACTGAGCCAACAATCTGCCTTCCTGGAATGTTGGCCCATTGTTTCTTCATTCATCTTCTGGTGTGAAACATAAATCACTTTGCTTTCTCCCTCTTGATGGTGAGAGAGTGGAGTCAGGCCTTCCTGGGGGAGAATACTGGCCTTGATGTTAACTTAGCTATTGGACCACAAATAAGCTGGTTAAGCTTTTTTTGCCTGGATCTTCTTGTCTTTAAAGAGGGGTGTTGACTTTTCAGAAGGTACTTGTGCAGGTTCAAGTTAATAAGGACAGTGTACATAAAGCATGGAGGACAGACCCTGGAAGCAAGTATTTATCCAACAGTTGGCAGTCATAAGTATCCCTGTTACAATCTTCACTTCTTCCTTTTGTCCCATCTTCATGGGTCCTTGTCCTTGCCCACACTGAAGAGGCACTTAAGCAAAAAAGGGTGCAGCTGGCTCCTGGGGTAGGAGTGATAGGATTATGACTTTGGAGGCTGGGTCTTTCTTAGTGGGAGGAGGCCTTTGGACTGCCCTAGGAGGAAGTCAGGGTCAAGGCTGGATAATGACTGCTCCAGGATCATGGTGTATGGATGAAGAGAGCTAATGTGGGTTCAAGCTTTTCTCCCAGAATGTTCATGCCTTCTCCAAGGAGGATGAAGCCAGCCAGGTTTCCATGGAGATATTCCGTTCACAAATAAGAGACTGTGACATTGGAAGACATTTCCTTTTCTTGTGTCCCCTGGGATTCAGAGCTCAATAAATGGGGTGCAAGAGAACCCTTCTTGCTAAAGTGGGTCTTTTGCTCCCCTTGATCTGAGCACTACAGTGTCACGCAAACAGCCTAAGTTTGTGTCCCCATTTTGCAGCCACACAGGTGACGAAGCTACTCATTGACTGAGCTCTTGGTCCACTGACCCTTTAGATTTTCTCCAGAACCACTTTTAAGCCACTTTTCCCTGTCCTGAACATGCATAGCTGATTTTGGAAAACATGGTGAAATGTATAAGAACACACAGTGTCTAGCCAGTTGTAAGCACCAAATAAATGACAGTATATTTTATTAGTAATATTTGTTTGTTCTTGTTAGGTTTAATTTTCCTGATTTCAGTAATCTAACTTGTTGAGGTTGAGTACTAATTCTGTCACCTACCTACCTACCTACCTACCATATATCAACCTGTCTATAGCAGTTGCTTCCTCATCTGTGTTAGCATTGTCCTCACTATTATTCAAATTTAAACTGCTAATATCTGTGGAAGAACCACATAATAATCCCCTAAAATCCTAAACTGAGTTAGTCACTGAGCGTGAGGATCCTGGGCTGTGGAGAGAAGAGGAGACACACCAGCGAAGGAAGGAAGGAACCCACAGGTGGAGAAGAAACTCCATTTACATTCCACACATCCTGGGAAGATGTTCTCATGATGCTACATAGAGAGAATGTAGTGGGATGAACAGTGGTCCCAAAGGATATAGCCCCGTCCCAATCCCTGGAAGTTGGGGGTATGACCTCATTTGGGAGAAAGGGTCTTTGTAGATGTGCATAAGTTTGAGGTCCTGAGAGGAGATCATTCTGGATTATCCAGGTGGCCCTTAAATCCAGTGACAAGTGTCCTTTTGAGAGACAGGCAGAGGGGAACTTAAGACAGGAGAAGAGACGTGAAGACAGAGACAGGGACTAGAGTGACAGCTGAGGGAGCCAAGGAACACCTGGCACCAGCAGAAGCTGGAAGAGGCAAGGAAGGATTGTCTCCTAGAACTATCAGGAGACAGGTAGCCCTGGGCTCACCTTGCCTTTGGACTTCCGGCCAATAGAACTGTGAGAGAATAGGGTCCTTTTGTTCCCAGGCACCAAGTTTGTGGTAATTTGTTACAGCAGCCACAGGAAACTAATACAGAAGGTATTTCCCTTCAGCAATGAACTCCTTTCAGAATCTGAAGCATCTCCTCTTCACTCTCCACTCTCTGACAATCTCATCACCATGAGGAAACAGGGTGTGAGACTCAATAGTAAGTGAAGAAACTCCAGCAGGTGATTAAGGAATGAATCTGTCCCAAGTCAGGTGATAACATCTCAGTGAGCAAGAAGCATCCAGAGTTCACCACCATCCAGGAGGTCTGACAGGCTCTGGGGAGTCACTGACAGGTCTGGCCTGAGGGGAAGAAAGGCTGCCCAGGTGACAGGCACGGCCATCTTGGAACCCAGCAAGGCAGGAAGGTGGCCAGTCTACTGGAGTGTGCACGCAATGGGGACTCATCGCGGTGAGGACTTTCCTGTCTGATGGAAAGAAACATTTATCTTCTCTGTCCCTTGGCTTTCAAAAACAGTAGAAAAAAAAAAAAGATATTCTAGCTCTAAGAATACTGCTGTGGGTGAATTTATTCATGGCTGTGACACATGTCACTTTTAACAAAAAGATAAAGTCCCTGGTGTGGCTTTTAATAGGGCTATAAATATGCACAGACGACTCCAAGAAGCTGTCATTTGAAGTCTATATGTGATTGTTCCTTTGTATCAGGCAGGAGAGACTGGGTTATGTTATGGTAGCAGACAACCTCCAAATTTTATTACAGTAAAATAATAAAGATTCTTATGGGCTGAATTATTCCCCCCCTCCACCACCACCACTCAAAATAATTCATTTGTTGAAGTGCTAACTCTTAGTACTTCAGAATGTGACTATATTTGGAGATAGGGTTTAAGAGGTAAGTTGATTAAAATGAGGCTATTAGGATGGGCTCTAATCCAATATGACTGACATTCTTCTAAGAAAAATAAATTGGAGACAGAGACATACAGAGGGTAGATCACATGAAGGTAACGAGAGAAGATGGTCATCTACAAGCCAACGAGAGAGGCTCAAAACAGATTCTTCCCTCATAGTCCTCAGAAGACAGCGCTGCTGATACTTCTAACCTCTCAGATTTCTAACGTCTAGAACTGTAAGAAAACAGTTTCTCTTGGTTAAGCCATCCAGCGTGTAGTGCCGTGTTAAGCTCACCCTAGCCAACATACAAAGGTTTGTTATTTCTTGCTTGTGCTAAGCGTCCACTGGGGATTAGCAGGAAGTCTTTGTAAGTGATGATCACTCAGGAACCTTAGCTGATGGGGCAGCCTCCACCTTGAATGTCACCTGTTGTTGTGCTAGAAAGAAAGAGAGCTCAGGAGGGTCTTGCATGGATAATTAAATGCTTTGGCTCAGAAAGGCACTTCTGCTCATGATTCACTGGCCAGAATGAGTCACATGGCTCCGTTCAACCACATCCAAATGCAGCCCTCGGTGTGCTGGGGAGGTGGTAGTACAGGTCCTGCTCCAAATGTGTGCTGTGTGGGAAGAGCTACTCAGGACCCTCGGAGCTGGTAAGTGCATTCAGTTTACAAATTCCTCCAAAGAATAAAGCATGCCTTGCTGTGCTCCACCTTTCAAAGTCATTAAACTACACTAAGCCTGCATTTCTCATAAATAACTTTGAAAATGTTCCTCAAACTGGCATCCAAGTCCCCTGAGTTTTCTATGAGAAATTGTGTTCTCATTTTGATGATAGTTTATGAAAAATAATATGAACATGATTTATATTATCTGGATTATGAGCCATCAAACCTTTTGTATAAAAGGCCAGATAGTAAATACTTTAGGCTGTTTTGGGGCCATCTGGTTTCTATTGCAACTACATAACTCAACCCTCTAGTGTGTAGACAATGCATAAATGGCATAAGCAAATGGGCGTAGCTGTGCTCGCAATCAATCTCTAGTGACAAAACCAGGCAACAGGTCCATGGGTCATAGTTTGTTGATCCCTGATCTATGTAATTTTATCACTAAAATGTGCAGCTGCATTTTAAATCTATTTTAGCCCCATGGGGACCAAATGACATAAAGCTTTGCTGGGTAAATGTACATTTGTCAGCAGCTCCAAGAAAGAACACTGGCAGGGAAATGGAGTCCTGACAGGGCACCCAGTATAACCCGTGTGCTAGATGGTCAGCAACCTACCTGTGACAGCTGGCACCACCTTCAATGGTAGTGCCATGGGGGGATTTGAATAGGGGAGTCTGAACCCGGATTTGTTTGGGTTCAAATCCCAGCTCTGCCACTCACTCCGCGTTTGACCTTGGGCAGGCTAGCTCACCTGTCTGTGGCTCCTGGCAGCCATGCCTCTTTGGAAGGGTTGTTGGAAGCTTGGCTGAGTTCATTCTCATGAAGCATTTAGAACAGCTTATTCTGTACTAACAACTCTCATAACCCCAGATGAAGATGCTTATATTTCTCTGCAGACCGATGATCACAGCAGTTCCTTAGAAATAACTGTGGTAGTAACTAGGCAAAGGAAAATAAGTGTTCTGTTCTTAGTACCAGCAATATCTGGAGAAGCTACCCATTCCAAGCTGAGTTTAATAACGCAAGCTGGCTACACTCCTTTTCATATGAACAGGATAGTTTTGCAGAGGAATCAGGTGACCCATGGCATTTGGATTCTGCTTGCAAGAGGACTTAGTATAAGTAGAAGGTCTTACATCCTCCACTAGCAAAGTCTTGAATATATTTACACAATTCTTTATAATATACTTAAATCATTAACTTTATGGAGGGTAACACATTGAACAAGATTAAATAGAGTTTCCTTTCACACTACCCCAATCCTAATCCAAAATAGATTAAATACAAAAGAAATATGCTCCAAATGTAAATATTATACTATTTGTGCCTTATAGAAGAGTCAGAAATAAGTTTCTATAATCTCTGTATCTGATTTTTAAAGAGTTAAACCTGTGCAAAAGAGGGGAAGAAGCAAAGGGCCAATGCCACCTCACAGAGGTATGTTACCTTGTGATAATGCTGTTGCTTTTTCCCCAAAACTGTGCATTGATGATTCCTCTTAACTGATGATCACAGTAACCCTTTGATTGTAGAACTAAGTTTATGGTACGTATTACTAAGAATTTTAAAGATTTATTTTTATTGGTTTTTGACACAGAGAGAGAGACAGACAGGGAGAGACAGAGAGAAGGGGGAGGGCCCAGAGCAGTCTCCATAGTTGACAGCATTAGTTTTCCATATAGTTTCACTCCACAGGTGGGTGCAGGGCTGCGCAGGGCAGGAACTGGTCCGGGAGCCTCCCGCATAGGCCCCGGCAAGAACTGGACTGGGGGCACCCCCCAGTTCAGCATATGGGTCCGACTAAGCCGGAGCTGGGATTCGATCCCTGGTCTCCGGGGCTGCAAAGTGAGCACTCAACCCGCTGAGCCATCCCAGCTTCCCCAAGTATTACTAAGAATTTAAAAATGCAGTATCTAAAGTTCAGAGTGGTTGAGTGGCTTACCCAAAGTCACACAGCAAGCACTCATAATGCTAGTATAGAACTACAGTTGCTTGTCTTTGGACTTGTAGATCCATCCTCTGTGCTGAAGAGGAATCCCAGGTGTCAAGCCCGGATGAGGAACAAGGCAGCACTGTTTGGACAGACTGTGCTCTCTATGGCTCACAAAAAAATTCTGTTCTAGGAAGAGGCTCAGATTTCTTAAATGCCAGGATTTAATTACAAGTCAGGGACACCAATGAAAGTTTATTTTCCGCCATAATATTGGCTTCTGGTCCAAGTGTTTAATCTTTCTAATTGTATGTTCTATACTACTTTATTGAAAAGAGAAAGGTCCAAAGGAGCATACTAAGACTCAAATATTACAAACAGCAGAAGGTAGTAGGGACAGAAAGCATTCTGTCTGGTGCAATGGGGGGCAAATGAGGGCCCCCCCCAAGGGTGCTGGTGGGCCAGGCCTCTGAGGGTGTCGCTTAACCTTTGGAGCCATGGTTCTTCAGGCTGGCTGCATTTTAGCATCACCTGGGAAGCTTCTAAAAATCCCAATGTCCACGTCACTCTCAGGACCCTTTACATCAGAATCTCTGGAGGTGGGAGCCAGGGCCCTGGGGGTTTTTTAAGGCTCTCTAACTGATGCCAGTGGGCTGCCCAGGTTGAGAAGCATTGTGCTAGTGCCTGACACATAACCACTTAGTAAGGATGTGTTGAGTGAATAGATGGATGAACATTGGAAACGGAACTGGAAAAAGGAGAGACAAATTAAGAAGTGAAACATGGTTGTCACTTGGATGGAAAACCCCAAGATCCCTACTCAGAGTTTGGGCACTCTGAATTTAGCAACAATTCTGCGAAGCTCAGATGTCAGCCCACAGCAAGCCGCTTCACCAACAGCAGCAAGAAGGAAAGAGGTGACAACCTAAAAGCAGAGTAAGAAATATTAATATAAACACTACAAAACAGGAGACGAGGAGAGTTGTGTGGGGCCATCTAATACCAGCGCACACTGACCTGCGCAGCCCGCGTCCCCTGTGGGCATCGGTATGTGAGGACAGAGCTGTTGCTGGTGTTTCTAGTGGCGCTGAGTCATCGCAGAGGTGGTGGGTTTTATGGACGCTGGGTGCTACATCGCATCTGGGTCGCCCCGTTCAGGCCGGCCATCCGTTTCTGGAAACCTTGATGGGTTTAGTAGCTCGTAAAAGCATCGTTTTAAACCGAGGAGTAGTTTCTGCTCCTCAGAAGGTGGCCATTACTTTTGTCTTTCTGTGAGGCAGGCTGTCCCTTGGTCAGAGAAAGCCCCTAGCTGAGGGGACAGCAGCCGTAGAGCTAGTGATTCGCAGACCTGTTTGGGGAGAAACCCTGGTCTGGTCCAGATACAGATTTCTGACTGAGAATTTGAGCTTTTTCTTGGTTTTGCAAGCTAAGTGTCTTCTTAAAAGGAGACTTCTTCTTTTCTTAGAGATTTTCTTTTTCTCAGCTGGGAGTAGACAGCTCTGTCTGTAAGATATTGCCTGTTCTTGGGAGTCGGGTTTATTCTTGAACACATAGGAGATCCAGACCTGAGTGCGTTTCTGTGGAAACAGAAGGCCTCTGTTTGGACCTCACACGAAAGAAAGGACTGTGAAAAGGAAGTGGTGATCAATTGGATGCAGCGTTATTTCAGTCTGAATACCTCGGAACACAGGATGGTGGGGTGACCCTTTTCCAGGGTAATAATTTACGGTATTTGGTCTCATTCAACGACGTCACTGAGATGAGTGACCGGCCATTCCCCCTATCGATCCTGCAAGCCCGAGGCTGGGTCAGGAAATGAGAATCTAAAAGGTGAACTTTAGGAAAAGGGGTGAGGGGAATCCCCCGCTTTTTTTTTTTAAAGATTTATTTTATTGATTTTTTTTTATTGTTAAATTTAATGGGGTGACATTGGTTGGTAACAATCATACAGTTTCCCAATGGACAACTCCACATCACATCACCCATGAAGCCAGGTTTTCAGGACCTTGCGTACAGCAGTCCAGAGTAGGTTGAGGATCAAGTGGGTTAGGAACTCTGAGGATGGATCCAGGCTGGAAGCTGAGCACATAGCGACAACTACTTGAACGTATCAATTGTTCTTTGGGTCGTATTTTCTTTTTTTTCTATCCGCTGGGCAACACTGCCGTACAGTTTGGATGGAAGTGACCACCTCGCCCCTGAGATGCTTTGGGGAGAATAGGGAAGGTGGGACGAAGTAGCAAAGGTGGCCAGAGAGGCGCTATAACTAGGCGTCACCAGCAGAGGGCAGAGGCGCGCAATGGAGCAGTGAGCTCGCCACACTGGTGGCGCAGGAGGGGGGTGGTGCCCTCACAGGCAGAGTGGCGCTGAGCTGGGACCTGCCGGCACCTGGGCAAGTGGGAAGCAACCTCAGCACGTTCACAGGACTCTCGGGGTGGGGGTGGGGGGCACATCAAGGGTTGCTAATTCCTGACAATTAGCAAGATGCCATTGGAGCCAATGTAATTTGAGGATCCGGTGGAAACCATCTCTAATTATAAACCTTTGGACTAAAACATTTGGGAAATGCTTGGAATTAGAAGCCCTGTGTTCAAAAATATATCCAGCACCTACTAGCCATGGGACGTCAGGCAACCCACCCAAGCCGCCCAGTCTGGTTTCCTCACAGGAGAAGTGGAGCGTCTACTGTGCATCCTGTAGACCTCTTAAGGTTGTTTCGATGATCAGAGGAGACCAAGTTCAAATACATTTTGTAAATGGTAAGATACTATGCAAGCTTAATATATTATTTTATCTTTGGAAGTTTTTCAACTGAAATGATGAAACGTTAAAAATATTTTGCTTGTAACCATAATCTAACAAGCACTGCAAGGAATTCTATCAGGCAGTTTCGGAAATCTCAGGTGGTATCTGTCCCTGGTTAAGTTTCACTGTCCCCCGACTCTGGGACTGTCCCTGGAAGGGCAAAGGGATGGAGTGGGATGGCGTATTCATTTTTCACTTACAGGAAAGCAAAGAAGTTGCCTTGAAAGCAAATAAAGAAAATGCAGACAAGTAGCTCAGCATATACCCAAGATAAACAAGCAGAGAAAAGAAATTGTTTTTGAAGTCACAAAATGACAGTTTAAAGGATCGTAACATATTGAGTAAAAATTCATGAGGCGATTGATGATCCACAAGTTCTTATTCAATGAACTTTAACTGGATAAGCATTGACTTTTGTCTTGCAGAAGTTGAAACCTTGAGAAGAAAATACACATGTGCAAAACCAGGCCAGGCCAACGGAGCATGTGCAGTGAGGTCCCACGTTGTTCAGCGTGGGTGGCCCTGAGCCTTGTGTGGCTATGGAGCGCTTGAGCAGTCCATACAGAGAGGCGCCACATGTGTAAAATCCACACGGGTTTTAAAAGCTTGGCACAAACCAAGAAATAGGATGTAAGATATCTCATTAATAAATTTCATACTGATTACATGTTGGAATGATATTGTGGGTGTAGTGGATTAAATACAAAATAGTATTAAATGTTTTAGAACTTGCTTTTAAATTGAGGAGAATTACTAATAATTATCTGGTAAATTTGTTTATGTGGGAGCCCTCGCACCTGAATAATGAGGTTTAATTAGATGTCACTGTGCCCGGTGGACACCATTCTCAAGAGGCCCTTCCTTCTTAGCTCGTCTCCTCCACTTGCACGACTGTCCTTACAATGCAGTTATAATAGAAGGCAGAGACTATCTGCACCTGAATTTAATCTCAATCTGATTCCAATTGAGAGCCAAATAAAATGCTTATTCTTCATCTAAGCAGTTTCCCAGACTCCAGAGTGGCCTGAAACGCATAACTAAGAGCAGCAAGCTCCTAATATGCACTTCGAATGCCCAGGGCCTCTCAGTTTTCTGTACAGTGAGAACTTCTCCTTAGCTACCTGGTATGGACCAGTTAGATGAAACTCAGTCTGTTTAGAATCTTTTCAGCTTCCTGTTGACGTGTACTGCGCAGTTGTACCATTACCATGCTCATAACAGCACCTGCCACATGCTACGTGCTCAGTAAGTAGTTGCACTGTTGAATTATAAACGTTTGATTGTTTAGAAAAGCTAAACTCCAGTCCCACAAAAGAAGCATTGAGGCTATAATGTTTTCACTTTTAAATGGTGAGTGGTGGAAAATTAGCCCTGTGGAGATTTTGATTCTATTCTGCTTTTAAAAGCTGCCCCAAATCTGAACTTCATGGGGACTTACCAGCGTTGAGGCAGCCCCTATACACTTGTCACTACTTTCTCTCCCTCCTGGGCTGACTGCTCTCTTTGCGGCCCACCTGTCTGTCACCCACTTTTCCGGTGCGTGGTCCCAGGTGGCGAGCTCTCTGAGTGTTTCCCTTTTGAGTCACACAATAAAGGGCTCTGGCAGCTGCAGGCATGTTCACCTCAGCAATTCTAGGAAATGCTTTGTAATTACTAAGCAGAACACATATAGTTTGAGGGGGTTGGAGGACTAAGTTTTCAAATACAAAATTCACTTTCCTTTAGCGTTCCATATCTAGTCTTTCCAGTGTGATACGGGAAAATATCAAAACTTTGAATGACTGACCAGATGAATTTCATACAACAAATTTAAGAAGTTGAATGACTAAAGATTTTTTAACATCTTTTTCTTTGTGGATTTCTTGGCCATTCATGCATCTTTTGTGAAGAGTCGGTCAGTCTTCTGCCTTTTAAAATTAGGTTGTTTGTCTTTTTATTGCTGATTTGTAAGCAACCTTTCTATAGTTTGATTACAATTCTTTGTCAGATATACATAGTGTGAGTATTTTTTTCCCTGTCTGTGGTTTGTCTATTCATTTTCTTTTTTTTAATCATTTTTATTGCTTTTGACATAGAGAGACAAGAGAGCAGTCTCCATAGTTGCACATCATCAGCCTTCTAAAGGGTGTCCCAAAATTCACGCAAGAAGTAATTTTGATAGAAAACACAGGTTTATAATTAAAAATTGTAAATTTTCATTGCTCAACAATAAAAATGCATTGTTCTTTCATGTATTGCCCCATTTTTAATAACCCTGAACTGTCAGCTGTCACACTTTCTTTTTTCCGTCGGCAACACTTTACCGCAAGATGATGCAAAATTCAAATCTTGCGTGAATTTTGGGACACGTTTTACATAGTTTCATTTCACAGGTGGGCACGGGGAGGCACAGGGCAGGAACCGGCTGTGAACCTCCTGTATGGGAGGCATGGCCCAACCTGCTGGGGGCCTCCCACCTGGGAAGCTCACCCAGGCTGGGAGCCGAACCAGAAGCCTCCTACATAGGAAGCTTGCCCCAATGAGAACCGAACTGGGGCACATCCCAGCTCAGCATATGGGTCCAAATAGGCCTGGGCCGGGAGTCAGTTCTTGGACCCTGGGGCTACAAGACAAGCGCTTAACCCGCTGAGCTATCCGGCATCCCCTGTCTATTCATTTTCTTAATGATATCTTTTCTGGAGGTGAAATTTTACATTTTGATGACATCAGCTTATTTTTTTTCCAATGGTTAGAGCATTTTTGTATTCTGTCCAAGGACTCTTTGCTCATCCCAAGGTCATGAAGTTATCAGGATTCTTTCTAGCCCCTTTGTGCCTATGGGTGTTACAGTTAGGTCTATGATCCATTTTGAATTAGCTTTTATATATGGAGTGAGATAGAGACAAGGTTCATTTTTTTCTTACACATATGCCCCATTGTTCTGGCAATATTGTTGAAAAGACTTTCCTTTTCCCATTGGATTAGAGTCATCAATTGGAAACCATCTATATGTTCATCTACAAACAAATGGATAAATGAGTTGTGATATATTCATATAATGGAACACGGCTCATGAGTTTAAAAAATAAAAAAAAGAGCAAACTGTGAAAATATGCAACAACCTGAAGAAGTTATTTAAAAACATTGTATGGAATAAAAGAAGCTAAACACAATAAGGTCTTACTGTATGGTTCTGCTTCTATGATATTCTAGGACAGACAAAACTAATTCTACAGTGACAGCAAGCAAACCAGCGGTTGCCTAGCTGGAGATAGGGATGGATACTTTCTGGCATGATGAAAGTGTTCTCTATCACATTTTAGGTGTTGGTTACATGTAGGTAACAATTGTCAAACTTCACATATACATTTGAGGCCGTGTGTTTCATTATATGTTAATTGCGCCTCAATTGAAAATACATTAAAGGAAAGAGAAGAATTAGGATCTGGACCTCCCTGACCTATGCTTAAGCAATAGCAAATGTCCTCTCTTTCTTCAGATGGCTTGCTGGAGAGGCTTGGGAAAGGGAGGAAACTGTGTAGCATACTTTACTTCTCCCTGGTCCTGAGACCATGGGATAGATTTTTCAAAACATTTGTTAGGACACTTACATTGAAAACCAGCTGAGTAAATAATGGGACTTTGGTAAGCTGTTTTTTCTCCCTCTGTGTTTGGAAATTTGAGCCTGGTGTATGTTTCTCAAGCACATTTCATTTAGAAGATAATTTATATTTGCACAAACTCATGGCTTTGGCCCATCTGCTCAACGATTACACAAGATCCAACACTGATTAGAAAGTGGCATGCATTGATCTTAGTTAGCCTAAGAATGTGAGTGCTTGGGATTCAAGTTCTTCTAAAATAATCCCCAGCTCCGTCCAGCTACCATAGCCTGTCATTTCTAACGTTTTCTTTGGAACATCACAATTAATATCCATTTCAGGGCAATTGAGTCATTGGAGGGCTTTGAATTCTCAATCACTACCCCAGATTTTCTACTGTGGGTAAGCAAGATTGTATTGCCCAGGGTGGAGGAGATGTGGGCTGGAAGGGAAGTTGTTTGGTTATTTATACCTGATGGTTTTATCACCAAAGATGATTTGTAACAACAAAACAGCTGGAGCAGTAACATGATTCATATCAATGTGTGCATGTCAATGGGCTAGGAATGGAATTAACACAAATCCTTTGCTCGGGTTTTCCCTCCAAAGTCCAGACTACTGGTTTGTTTACAGTCCGCAGTTTGCACAGCCAGGTGGTTATGTTGCTGCACAGATGGTGGTGACGGGAAAGCCGTGTGCAATGGATCAGGGGGTGAATGAATGTCAGTGTTACAGCGTATGGGTGCAGCTCTTCAAAGAGGCCAGAGCCCGGAGAAAGCAGAGGACAACAAGGCTCCCTTTGTCTTCCAGGGTTCTTAACCCTTCCATTCAGTCCCTTTGTTCTTGTTTCCCTCCCAGAACTTGAGTGAGGCCGGGACTGGAGAGACACAGTGAGATGTCAGGACCCGGGTGACCAGTGCAGAACCTTGTGAGAGATCGGAACTAGGGTAGGAGCCACAGCCACCAGATACAAGGACATTAATGAGAAGGTGGCCTCTGAGGTCCTGGAGCTGAAGGACAGGCCAGGAGAATGATCCACAGACCTGACAGAGTCTGAAAGCTGAGGTGGTGATGGGAGAAGGCCCAGGAAGGCAGGAAGCCAGGGAGACAGGAAGTGCTCTGATACTGAGAGAACGTGGAGGCCACCGGGGGAAAGAA
The DNA here is from genome assembly GCA_004027555.1 of Craseonycteris thonglongyai. Taxonomy (NCBI): domain Eukaryota; kingdom Metazoa; phylum Chordata; class Mammalia; order Chiroptera; family Craseonycteridae; genus Craseonycteris; species Craseonycteris thonglongyai. The sequence continues at coordinate 99,413 of PVKE010001077.1, forward strand.
CAGAATGTAGTCCCTGCACTGGGAAGTCTCTGGGTGGAAGGCCGGTGCTCAGCCAGAAAGCAGGCCTGGGGAGCCGGCCATTAGGCAGTCTTCTGTATGTGTCCCTCTCAGTGTCCAATTACAATTCTTTTCCTCCTCAGGTCAAGTTTATTCCCACAGCCGGGGAGGTAAGCCACCCTGCTACACCTGGAAAAAAGCATCCAACTCCCAGCCCAAGTCTCTCTCCTCTCCCTGTCAATTGTGTGTGTGTGTCCCGGGGAAAAGCGAATGGTAGACAGATACCAGAAGGCAGAAGTGTTACCCTTACAGTTGTCTCTACAGGGGAGGAAAAAGGTTTCCCTGACTACCTTGGCCCAGGTCTGGATGTTGAACTGACAAAGACAGGAGAAAAGAACGCAAATTTATTTAATACAAATTTTACATAGCACGGGAACCTTCATAAAGAAATGGAGACCTGGGGAAGCCGGGATGCTCCGCAGGTTGAGCGCTTGCCTTGCAGCCCCCGGGTCTGGGGATCTAGTCCTGGCCCCGGCCCGTGAGGGCCCATAGGCTGAGCTGGGGTGTGGCCCCCAGCTCGGTTCTCGCCGGGGTGAGCTTCCCATGTGGGAGGCCCCCAGTTCAGCCACCAGCTCATGGGGGTGTGCATCCCATGCAGGAGGCCCCTGGCTTGGTTCCCACCCTGCGTGGCCCCTACCCACCTGTGTGGAATGAAACCATGTCGAGAACTGATGACGTGCAGCTGTGGAGACTGCTCTGGGCCCTCCCCCTTCTCTCTCTCTCTCTCTCTCTCTCTCTTTCTCTCTCTCTCTCTCTCTCTCTCTCTCTCTCTCTGTTTCTATCAAAAATAATAAAGTAAAATAAAATAAAGAAATGGAGACCTGAAGAAATGGTGAGACCTGAGGGTTTTTATGCTGGGTTTGATGTACAGTGGACAGTCATGGAGGAATAGCCAAGGGCAGAGGCGGTGAGGTGAGTGTTGTGAGCCGGGGAAACTTGGCAAAAGGCCTGCTCATGGTGTCCCTCCTTGGAGATAAGGATGCTCTGGGTACAGGGAGGACAGCCTCACATGAGGGTCTTATGACCTGTTTCAGGGGACAGGCAGACAGTGCTTCCTGCACCTCAAATGCCTGTAGTTCATGACATTCCATATGACAAGGGGCCACATCCTGGTGTAGCGTGTCCTGAACCCCACCATCTCCCACATGGAAACATGAACTTAAGGGGAAAGTAGTCTTGACCCATCTACCAGGCAGGCCTCTACGTATGTATTGGAATGAATGCATGCATAATTTAGAAGCACTTAATAGTGGGTTTTTATTCTCCTAAAGGCCAGTTTTATAGCTATATGGTTTAGAACAATCTTGTGCTACCTGTGACCCGTGGGCCTCATGTGGCCCATGGCAGCTTTGAACGTGGCCCAACACAAATTCGTAAACTTTCTTAAAACATTATGAGATATTTTTGCAATTTTTTTTTTTAGCTCATCAGCTATTGTTAGTGTTAGTGTATTTTATGTGTAGCTAAAGACAATTCTTCTTCCAATGTGGCCCAGGGAAGCCAAAAGGTTGGACACCCCTGGTTTAAAATATTCATAATCCTGTTTTTTTAGGACAGAATCCATTGAATCCTCCTTCTCAGCCATCATAGAATGCACACACTTTAACTTCCTTCACCGAATCTTGCAATGATAAAAAATTATTTTTATTATCTAATGAAGTTAAGTGAATTGGAAATTGTAGGGTCTTGAAAACAGGAGCTTCATCCTACCAGCTGAAGAAATGAGAATGGAGACACTGAGTTGATTCTGAGTCTAAAAAGGTAGATTGTGCAAGAGCCTTTGCACTCAGTGTAACCATTCTCAGAAATGGCCTCAGCATCACATGGGGTATCATTTCCTCCCCTCTGGCCTCGAAGCTCTGTTAGGGGTGCCCGGCCTAACTATTCCCAAGGCCCCTGCCTCGGGCAGTGGCCAAGCACAATCAAGCACGCTGCTGCTTTCTTCTCAAAGTATCTCAGTCTTACCCAAGGGCTCCTATGACAGCTTTTATTTACTGAGCATCTACTAGGTGCTGGCCAGAATGCTGTGGGCTTTACAAATCTGACACTGTTTAGTACTCACACTGACCATAGAAGTAAACATTATCCCCATTTCCAGACACAGAAACTGAGACTTACAAAGTATGACATTTGCTGGAGATCAGAGTTGAAATACATATTCAAGACTGTCCCGTTGCAAAGCTGGGCATGCCAGCCCCAGAGCCTCCTGGGAAGGGATCCACTGCAGGTCAAGTTCAGCTATAGTCTGTACCCTCCCCGGGGCCGCCTGGCGTGAGCCACAAAGTAATCAGCAGATGGCCGCCGCCTGCACTGTGCTTGGAGGTGCCTTGAGAAGCCAAACCATGAGCCAAGGCCAAATGTCACTAGTGTTGGGTGTATAGCTGCTCAGCCAGAGGCACGGGACGTGTTGAAGACAGATGCTGCTTGTTTGGGGTTTGTGGAGCTTTGGGAGATTTTAGAAAAATCTGCAGCATGAGCCATGGTAGGCTCTGTGTATGGAAAAACCACTGAAAGCAGCTTGGGGGGGCCTGAAAGTTGGATGGGGTGGGGTCTCAGGGGACCACCAGGGTAAGGTGAACAAATGGTGTTAGCCAGGTTGATAGAGACTCAGAGATAGTGGCCACCTGTGTCCGCAGCACACCAGGAAAGGGGCAGGATCAACAAAGACACAGTGACTTCCGCCCACTCCTCCATCTGGAGAAAGCTGCCCCTGCAGCCTGCCCCCTGAAGAGAAACAACTCACTTCCTCCCCCCATGCCCCTCGCACCTTTCCGGGAGCTGCCTCGGTGCTGGAGTCTGTCACTAAATTTGTGTGTGGGCCCTTTAAGAGGAGTGCCCGGGAATGCAGCCACTTCCCATCTCAATCAGCCACAGCCTCTGCTGGGTGTCACAGCCAGAAGTTACATCTTTCCCTGGCACTGAAACCTGGACAAGGGTGTGGGGCTGGGACCCCTTGCTCCTCAGGTGGGGGTTTCTCCACAGCTAAGAGATCCCTCTTGATTTTTATTGTTCACACATGGGTGTGAGACCAGTGTCTCTGCACCTCCTATCTATCTCAAGGTGATTTCTTCTGTATGTCCTTTGTCGTAGGGCTTTGATTCAGCTGGACCTATCGCGACTCTCAGGGATGGTTGTTCTGTGGGTTAGCTTAATTTTGATGCGCTCATGTGAGCACAGTGTTCACCTACCCTGTCATCGTGACTGGAAATCTCAAGAGATAATTTCTTTTTTAATTACTTTATTCTTTTGAGAGGAGGAGGAGGAGGAGGAGGAAAAGGAGAGAGAGAGAGAGAGAGAGAAAGAAAGGGGAGAGCCTAGAGCAGTTTCCATAATTGTACATCAGTAGTTGTGACATAGTTTCATTCCACACAGGTGGATGTGGGGCCGCTCTGGGCAGGAACCAAACTGGGGGCCTCTGCATGGGAGGTGAGAATCTTTGCTGCCATCCTGGCGGTTACTAGTTGCGCCACAATTTAGCCTATGGGTTTGCATGGGCCGAGGCCAGAAATTGAACCCTGGACCTCGCAGTTGCAAGGCAAGTGCTCAACCGTTGAGCTATCCTGGTATCCCTTTCAGAGATAATTCTTAAGTGTTGAAGCTCCCAGGCAGCAGCACTGTGAGTGGTATAGTTGAGGAGGCTGAGGAATAACTATTTCTTCCTAAGATTTTTCACAAATTGTTTGAGACTCCCATGAGTGCAAGTGAAACAGTCATAACCGTCATTGTAAGAAGAGACCCCAGAGTCACTGAAGAAGACCAGAGAGGACAGATAGATTTCTAGTCACTAGCCTACTGTGATTGATGGGTAGTTGCTGCCTGCACCCTGGTGTTCAGATAAATGATGAGGCATTGCCTGGGCTTGGACAGGAAGAGAGCAATGATTAATTAGTAGTGTCTGCCACAGCCACAGGGTGAGGGAGTGGCCTAAACGTGAGCCTCATATTTGTCATTCACTCTTAGAAAGACCTCGGCGATCCTTTCTCATTTTATGATGAGGAATAGTGTGTGTACAAAAGACCAGATGGAAACAGAGATGTACACTTTAAAGAACAAAAACAAACCACATCCTTCTCAACATTTCTCTAGGTAGCAGCTTCCCAAATCCCCTTGGGTAACACGTGGCTTTGGCTCAGGACTTTTTTAACGTCTCATTTAAATAAATCCCTTTCAGCACAATGGAAGTCCAGTCCCTTTCATTCTATCCTCAGTGAAAAACGGAACAGCTGCTCCTGCTGTCTTGTTTAATATGCCTCCCTATTTTTAAATATTCAGTTCTTCAGAAAAAAATAAAAATTAATGAGACTCTTTTTATTTTAATGAGTTACTTGTATGGTGGATTGGCATTTTTCCTCCCCCCAAATTCTTGGTTACGGAGACAAATTAGAATAGCGCATTGAGAATAGGAGGAATTCAGATATCGTCCAACTCTCCCTCTTCACAGACGGTGTAAGAGGCTTAGGGAATTGGAGTGCCTGGCTTGCCCACCGGGCCCGACCTGAGCTCTCCTGCCTTTCTGTTCAGTTACTTCTATCAGACCAGAATCATTCAACAACCCATATGTTCCCAAGAGAGAACATAATTCCAGGATCCAACATGGGCTGCGCCTCATTTTCCACACACATCAATCATTTCTGTTCTTAAGTACCCAGGTCTTTTTGCCGGAGGGGTTCAGACCCATGCCAGAGGAACCGGGGCTGGGGGCCCGGAGAACCCCAGGAGTGACCCTAAACCATTCAGGGATGGGAGGGGCTGGTTAAATGCCCCTGACTCCTCACCTCTTCCTTGAAGGGCCAATTCTGTGATATTTGTTCCTTGCATCTCAGAGGCTCCCGAGTAGCCTGAGCCCTAGTGCCCTCTCAGTCATGTGCCCCTTATTGGACATCCTCTGAGAACCAAACCTGGAGGGAAGAACCTTCACCGCAGGGCCATCCCAGTGGTTATCAGTTGAGCTGCAGTTCTGCATGTGGGTTTGAACGGGTCAGGCTGGGCATTGAACCCCGGACCTCCTGATTGTGAGGTAAGCACTCAACCACCAAGCTCTCCAGGCAACCTGAGTTTGTTTTAATGGTCTCTTCCTTTGCAGGAAATTTGTCTGAGCTCATTGCCTTGGACAACTTCAAGCTCTTTGTTTTATTCTGTATTCCTGGGTTTATTTGCAGCAGCTGATTGCGTTGTGGTTTCAGAATTAATTTATGAGACTCTGAGGGCACTCGACATAGTCTCCTTTGCCCAGGTAACCTAGGAACTGGCTGGCATTTTGTACGAGACAGATGTTGTCTGGAACACAAAGCAGAATGCTTGTGCCACCAAACAAACACCAGGTCTGAACCAACAGAATAAACACATCATTTCATCATATAAACAGTGTGTGGAGGCGGGAGAAGGAGGTGGAGCAGAATTAATCTGGGTTTTGAACCATAAGCATTTTAATTTAGTTTGAAATGATTATATTAGCTCAGACACATTTAATTTTTAAAAACTGTATGAGTCATCTTAAAGCTCAACCTGGAGGGCATATTCTGAATGAACACACCCCATAGAGATAAAAATTGATCCTAGATAAAAATCCTAGATAAAAATTCAGCATCCCATTCCCTCTCAAATCTGAAATCTTATAGTGAATTTGAAAGACTGGAATAAATGTTGTGAATTTTTTATTTTTACTTTTTATTGTTAAATTTATTGGGTGGTATTTGTAAATAGTAAAAATTGCATAGGTTCCAAGTGTACAACTCTATATGACATCATCTATGTGTTGCATTGTGTGCTCACCACCAGTGTCAGTTCTCTTTTCATCTTCATATATTTGATGCCCCCTCCCCCTTCCCCACCCCTCCCCCCTCACCCTCAGGTAACTACTAAACTATTGACTGTGTTCATGAGTTTTTGTTTCTTTGTTGCTTTCACTTTTATATTCCACCTATGAGTGAAGTCATATGGTTCTTGGTTTTTTTTCTCTGGCTTATTTTGCTTAGCATAATGCTCTCAAGGTCCATCCATGTTGTCACAAATGGCAGTATTTCATCTTTTCTGATGGCTGAGGAATATTCCATTGTATAATGTAACACAGCTTCTTTATCCAGTCATCTATAATTTTTATTTGATCTTAGTCATGGAATTAAGGTGAACAAAACCTCAAAATGTGTGATGAACACTGTAATAAGATTTACTTAGCTGGGAGTATGGTTTCAAAAATGAAGTCTTGTAGCAGTTTCATTAAGAAAATTCGCCTGGTTGTAAATATTGCCTATTGGCTCCTTCCTTATGTAACTCCTTATCATTCACACAGAGAACACATTCATATTCAGAAGCTGAAAAGGGAAAACAACATATGGTTGACAAAAGGACCCAGATTTTTTAGAGAATGGCTTCCCAGCACACACAATGTCCCCCCCCCACCCCGAGCCAGTTCCAGAGGTGCCCCCTGCCCAGGCTTTCAGGGGTGGGGGGTCTCTGGCTTCCTTCCCACTGGCTCTGAAGTCTCCCCTTTCCCCTCGGGCTTGGTTCCCCTCAGGCCCTACTGACACGTGTCAAATAGGTCCCTGCCTATTATTCATCAGTGTGCCTGAGGAAGACACTTGCAGCATTTACTTATTTATTTATTTATTTATCAAATATTTATTTTATTTTATTTTTTTGACAGAGACAGAGAGAAGGGGGAGGACCCAGAGCAGTCTTTGTCGTTGTATGTCATCAGTTTTCACATGGTTTCATTCCACACAGGTGGGCAGGGGCCGCGCAGGGTGGGAACCGGGCCATGGGCCTCCCACGTGGGAGACATGGCCCCTCGAGCTGGGGGCTGAAACAGGGGCCTCCCACATGGGAAGGTCACCCTGGCGAGAATTGAACTGGGAGCCTCCACACCCCAGTTCAGCGTATGGATCGGCATGGATCAGGGCTGGGATTCGATCCTTGGTCCCTGGGGCTTCAAAGTGAGTGCTTAATCCCAACTTTCCCACTTCCAGCATTTATTGTTAGTGGGGAAAGTTAATAAATTAGCCGGTGAAGGAACCTGCTGGTTATGTGCTAAAAATCAAGATTTGTTTGTCTTTTTCCATTTCCATATAAGGGTATGTGAAGGTGTGCATGTGAAAACACACAACACACACATGTGCATGCACACACACACACATGAAGGTAGGCCTGTAGTCAGGCGAGGGGGCTTTCTGCTACTTCTCTGCCACAAATTGTATGATTTAAACAGTCCCACACATCTGAGACCTCAGCTTCCTCTTGTATAAAACGAGGGAGTGGGATAAGATGCTCATTGGGGACCCTGACTGCACCTCAGTCACTGTTTAGAGCAGGATTCTTTTAGGAGGGTTAAAAACAGCCCAAATAGGAAAGCTGGGATGGCTCAGCGTGTTGCGTACTCGCTTTGCAGCCTTGGAGCCCGAGGATCGAATCCTGGGCCCGGCCATGCGGACCCATATGCTGAGCTGGGGTGTGCCCCCAGTTCAGTTCTTGCCGGGCCTATGTGGGAGGTTCCCAGCCCAGTTCCTGCCCTCCACAGCCCTGCACTCACCAGTGGAGTGAAACTATGTGAAGGGCTGGTGCTGTACTGTGGAGACAGCTCTGGGCCCTCCCCCTTCTCTCTGTCTCTCTCCATCTGTCTCTCTCTCTGTCAAAAAAAAAAAAAAAAAAAAAAAGCCCAAATATCCAGAAGGTCTCTATAATGGGGACAATGACAGCTTGTTCTGAGTCCTGGCTCCCCCACTGATGCATCGTCACCCTCCTGACAGGAGTCTGCAGCCCTGGCAACCCTCTCTTGCGTTTTCATTGGGCCCCTTCCTCTTTAGAGCTCCTTCCAGTCCTGTTTCAAATGCCTGTGATTAATATTTAAGTTCAATTACAGTAGTTAAAGTACTTAGCAGAAGAAAGATGTAGACGTTTTTTGTGGGTTTTTTTGCTGGGAGAATTTTTTAAGGGGTGATTTAAGAGGCTGAGCCCTGTGAAAATTAGAATTGTTCTTAATGGAATTTCCTAGTCAGGCAGCCCATGTACTTCCCAGAACTCTCCCGTGAGTCCTACAGATGACAAAAGGAAGCCCAGCTATTTTTTGACCCCAAGAAAGAGCAGCTATTGCAAAGACAGACACACCCTACTATCCCAGTCATCCATTTGCTGCATAAGAAGCTAACCCAAAATGTACTGGCTTAAAACAGCAATCATTTTCTTATATTTCCCAATTATGTGGTTAAGGAATTTAGGCAGGGCATGTGTGGTTCTTCCATTCCATGTATTATCCATAGAGGTCATTTGTAAGCGCTGCATCAGCTGGTCTTGGCGTGGGGGGTGGGGGGAGTTCAAGACGGCGTCTTGTGCATGTCTGTTGCCTTGGCGACGATGGCTTGGGCTGAGCTGGAACTGTTGACTGGAGCACCAGCACTAGACCTCATGGGCATAGGGGTCCCTAAGTAGTTGAGCTTCTTACTCAGCCACTTAGGGTGACTGCTGAGTATTCCAAGGCCAAGTAGAAAATAAGGCGTCTCATGATTTAGCCTCGGAGGTTCCACTATGTCACTTTTCACTGATGCCATTGATGAAGAAAGTCACTAAGGCCAACCCAGATTCAAGTGGTGAGGAATTAAATTCCACCTCTTAGTGGAAAGAGTAGTAAAAGACTCACAGCCATTTTTAAAATATCATGCTCTCCTCACCCCTAAAAAGAAAATTACCCATAGCAGGTTCAATGGTGTTTCAACTACACACCCATAACACTAAACCCAAATGCTGGTGACTTAACTCTAATGGCCAAATCGTGTGGTCTATTTTCTCTTTTCTACTTAACCCATTCTCTTCTTCCTTCTTATCATTCTTCTACTTTTTATATTAATAATAAATAATATGGTGTTGGTCTTAGTTTGTTTGGGCTGCTATAACAAATATACAACAGACTGGGTGGCTTAACCATTTATTTCTCAGCGTTTTAGAGGCTGGGAAGGCCAAGGCCAAGGCTCTGGCAAATCCCGTGTCTGGTGAGGGTCTGCTTCCTACGTCTAGACACCTGCCTGCCTGCTGTATCATCATGTGGCCCAGAGAAAGACATCGTCTCTTCTGTGTGTCTTCTTATAAAGGCATTTATCCTATTCATGAGGGCTCCATCCTCATGAAATAGCTGCCCAGGCTGTACCTCCAAATATCATCACACTGGGGATTAAGCATCAATATATGAATTTTGGGGGGATAGAAGCATTCAATCCATAGCAGCATTCTTTTTAATCACAAAGTAACACATGCTCATTGTAAGAAAACATGATGAGGCCACCATCTGGGTATAACCGGAAGTAACATATCCTTCTATTCTTTTTGCAGTGTGTATACATATTTAGATTTGTAGTGTACATTATTGGAATTACATTATGTTTAGTTCAAATATTGTTTTTTAAATAAACAACTCATGACCATTTTCTTACATGGTGAAATACTCTTTGCATTACTTTTAATGCTCGCATATGATTCCATTATATGTAGTGCCATAATTTATAATTTATTTACCAATTTCCTAATTGTAGTTCATATAGGTTATTTTTAAATTTTGACTTTGGTAAGTAATACTGTAAGCATCCTCACCTATCAAACTTTGTCCACATTTTAAAAGTTATTTCTGGGGAAGCCGGGATGGCTCAGTGGGTTAAGCACTCACTTTGCAGCGCCGGGGACTGAGGATCGAATCCCGGCCCCGGCCCGTGCGGAACCATATGCTGAGCTGGGAGCTCCCCCAGTTCAGTTCTCTCTCTGTCTCTGCATCTCTCTCTCTCTCTCTCTCTCTCTCTCTCTGTCAAAATAAATAAATAAATAAATATATATTTTTAAAAAATACTAATTTAAAAATAAATAAATAAATAAATAAATAAAAATAAATAAAAGTTATTTCTTTAAGGGAGATTCTGAGAAATAGAATTCATGGGTTAAATCCTCTCACATCGAAATTCTTCTTTCCTTTGATTTCTGGGTCACTTTTCCCTTCAGGATCCCATTATCTCTGAGATAATTTGTCCTTAACATAAGCCTTCATCTTTTCTTCTGCATGTGTCTGGTTGCTAAAGCCATATAGCCTGGTACGAAGGGCCTATGACAATTTAAAATCCTAAAAAAAGAAATAGAAAGGTTGTTTTCAACTGGAAAAAATATCTTTCTAATAAACCCAAAGAAGTAAACACAAACATTCGTAAAGGCTATTTAAAAGTTTAATAAAATGTCTGTCTATGAGAACCATCTCCAAATTTCAGTACTATGCATAAGAAGAAAATGTAATTAAACTAGTATAATGTTCATAAAAGCAGACAAAAATATAAAATGTTGAAATCACCTAATGCAATTAGAGCAAAATATCATGCTCCTTAAAGGAGAGAGGAATTATGGTAAATAACTCTCTCCAGTTGTAAATCAGAATTTTAACACTATTCCAATTACAATTTTAACTGCATGCTTTACAGAACTTAATATAATAAACCTAAAATAAAGAGAAAATTGATTAAAAGAACAGTGAGAGATAACTAATTTAACCTGAGAATTTATTTTATTAAAATACTGCAATGGTTATAATGTTATTTTGGGGGATTTACTCTAAAACATAAGCATTGACCAACAGAACAAAACAGAAATGAAATAGGTTCTAGTGTATGTATAAAATTTAATATGTAAGAAATCAAACCAAGCAAATGAACAGATGATAAAATTATTATTCTTAAAATGGTATCTCTTACCATCTTACACCTGTTAGAATGGCTATAATCAACAAGACAAGGGATAACAAGTGCTGGAGAGGCTGTGGACAAAAAGGAACCCTCATACGCTGCTGGTGGGAATGTAAACTGGTACAGCCACTATGGAAGGCTGTGTGGAGATTCCTCAAAAAATTACGAATGGAATTACCATATGACCCAGCCATCCCTCTACTGGGCATCTACCCAAAAAACTTGAAAACCTTGATCTTTAAAGATGTTTGTACCCGCATGCTCATCGCAGCACTGTTCACAGTGGCCAGAACATGGAAACAACCAAAATGCCCTTCGATAGACGACTGGATAAAGAAGATGT